>SJYO01045292.1:35797645-35817025 GCA_006410555.1 Capra ibex
TATAAGCAAGGTGAAAAGACAGCCTTCTGAATGGGAGAAAATAATAGCAAATGAAGCAACTGACAAACAACTAATCTCAAAAATATACAAGCAACTGATGCAGCTCAATTCCAGAAAAATAAACGACCCAATCAAAAAATGGGACAAAGAACTAAACAGACATTTCTCCAAAGAAGACATACAGATGGCTAACAAACACATGAAAAGATGCTCAACATCACTCATTATTAGAGAAATGCAAATCAAAACCACAATGAGGTACCACTTCACACCAGTCAGAATGGCTGCGATCCAAAAATCTGCAAGCAATAAATGCTGGAGAGGGTGTGGAGAAAAGGGAACCCTCCTACACTGTTGGTGGGAATGCAAACTAGTACAGCCACTATGGAGAACAGTGTGGAGATTCCTTAAAAAATTGCAAATAGAACTACCTTATGACCCAGCAATCCCACTGCTGGGCATACACACCGAGGAAACCAGAATTGAAAGAGACACATGTACCCCAATGTTCATCGCAGCACTGTTTATAATAGCCAGGACATGGAAACAACCTAGATGTCCATCAGCAGATGAATGGATAAGAAAGCTGTGGTACATATACACAATGGAGTATTACTCAGCCGTTAAAAAGAATTCATTTGAATCAGTTCTGATGAGATGGATGAAACTGGAGCCGATTATACAGAGTGAAGTAAGCCAGAAAGAAAAACACCAATACAGTTTACTAACACATATATATGGAATTTAGGAAGATGGCAATGACGACCCAGTATGCAAGACAGGAAAAAAGACACAGATGTGTATAACGGACTTTTGGACTCAGAGGGAGAGGGAGAGGGTGGGATGATTTGGGAGAATGGCATTCTAACATGTATACTATCATGTAAGAATTGAATTGCCAGTCTATGCCTGACGCAGGATACAGTATGCTTGGGGCTGGTGCATGGGGATGACCCACAGAGATGTTATGGGGAAGGAGGTGGGAGGGGGGTTCATGTTTGGGAATGCATGTAAGAATTAAAGATTTTAAAATTTAAAAAGTAAAAAACTAAAAATGAAAAAAAAAATGTTACAAATTGGACCCTTTACTCTTTTCTGCCTTTTCTGTAATTACCAAGCCCCGCGTGCTTTGCCTATGCCCCAGACAGTCTCTGGTCAATTCAATAATTGTAGGAACACAGTCTAATCTACCTGGTCCACTCAGGACCTGTCCCTGGCCATTCCTTGTTCTTTTATAATACACTTCTGTCTTTTATAATAAAAACGATGCTTATAAAATAATGGTACAACTTGGACTTAGAAACACAGAGCTTGGGTTCCAGTGTTGGCTTTGATATTTACTGGTTGTTTGACCAGGTAAGTCAGGCAATCTTTCTGAGCCTGTTTCCTTATCACTAAACTGAGGAGGACAGCGTTTATTTCAATTACCATAAGTTTGTCACGAGAAGTAGAAGAGATAAGTAAAGTGAATAAAGAAGTAGAAGTGATTAAAGTGAGCTTCAGTCATTAATTGAAGTTCATATGGGCTTCTCTGGTGACTCAGAGGTTAAAGCGTCTATCTGCAATGGAGGAGGCCTGGGTTCAATCCCTGGGTCAGGAAGATCCCCTGGAGAAGGAAATGGCAACCCACTCCAATATTCTTGCCTGGAGAATCCCATGGACGGAGGAGCCTGGGGGCTACAGTCCACGGGGTCGCAAACAGTCAGACATGACTGAGTGACTTCACTTTCATGTTCTATCAAATTCACTCAAAAACATCAATAATGGGGAAGTATTAGGTTTCAAACTTAACTGATATGGATTGACAAGCCACTTGTCTCAATTTCTTGATATTTCTAACCTGTGGGAAATTAGGCATGAATTTTACTTGGAGAAGAAAGAGGCTATGTTTTCATGTTTAGTAGCAAAACAGGTTGAAGAAAAGTCATACTACCATTGGGTTCAGTTCAGTTCAGTCGCTCAGTCGTGTCCGACTCTTTGCGACCCCATGAATCGCAGCACACCAGGCCTCCCTGTTCATCACCATCTCCTGGAGTTCACTCTGACTCATGTCCATCGAGTCAGTGATGCCATCCAGCCATCTCATCCTCGGTCTTCCCCTTCTCCTGCCCCCAATCCCTCCCAGCATCAGAGTCTTTTCCAATGAGTCAACTCTTCGCATGAGGTGGCCAAAGTACTGGAGCTTCAGCTTTAGCTACATTCCTTCCAAAGAAATCCCAGGGCTGATCTCTTTCAGAATGGACTGGTTGGATCTCCTTGCAGTCCAAGGGACTCTCAAGAGTCTTCTCCAACACCACAGTTCAAAAGCATCAATTCTTCAGCGCTCAGCCTTCTTCACAGTCCAACTCTCACATCCATACATGACCACAGGAAAAACCATAGCCTTGACTAGACAGACCTTAGTCGGCAAAGTAGTGTCTCTGCTTTTGAATATGCTATCTAGGTTGGTCATAACTTTTCTTCCAAGGAGTAAGCGTCTTTTAATTTCATGGCTGCAGTCACCATCTGCAGTGATTTTGGAGCCTCCAAAAATAAAATCGGACACTGTTTCCACTGTTTCCCCATCTATTTCCCATGAAGTGATGGGACCAGATGCCATGATCTTCGTTTTCTGAATGTTGAGCTTTCTGCCAACTTTTTCACTCTCCTCTTTCACTTTCATCAAGAGGCTTTTTAGTTCCTCTTCCCTTTCTGCCGTAAGGGTGGTGTCATCTGCATATCTGAGGTTATTGATATTTCTCCCGGCAATCTTGATTCCAGCTTGTGTTTCTTCCAGTCCAGCGTTTCTCATGATGTAATCTGCATAGAAGTTAAATAAGCAGGGTGATAATATACAGTCTTGATGTACTCATTTTCCTATTTGGAACCACTCTGTTGTTCCATGTCCAGTTCTAACTGTTGCTTCCTGACCTGCATACAGGTTTCTCAAGAGGCAGGTCAGGTGGTCTGGTATTCCCACCTCTTTCAGAATTTTCCACAGCATATTGTGATCCACACAGTCAAAGGCTTTGGCATAGTCAATAAAGCAGAAATAGATGTTTTTCTGGAACTCTCTTGGTTTTTCCATGATCCAGCGGATGTTGGCAATTTGATCTCTGGTTCCTCTGCCTTTTCTAAAACCACCTTGAATGTCAGGGTGTTCACAGTTCACGTATTGCTGAAGCCTGCCTTGGAGAATTTTGAGCATTACTTTACTAACATGTGAGATGAGTGCAATTGTGCGGTAGTTTGAGCATTCTTTGGCATTGCCTTTCTTTGGGATTGGAATGAAAACTGACCTTTTCCAGTCCTGTGGCCACTGCTGAGTTTTCCAAATGTGCTGCCATATTGAGTGCAGCACTTTCACAGCATCATCTTTCAGGATTTGAAACAGCTCAATTGGAATTCCATCACCTCCACTAGCTTTGTTCATAGTGATGCTTTCTGAGGCCCACTTGACTTCACATTCCAAGATGTCAGGCTCTAGATTAGTGATCACATCATCATGACTATCTGGGTCGTGAAGATCTTTTTTGTACAGTTCTTCCATGTATTCTTGCCACCTCTTCTTAATATCTTCTGCTTCTGTTAGGTCCAGACCATTTCTGTCCTTTATCGAGCCCATACTCACAGAAAACTAGTCAATCTAATCACACTAGGACCACAGCCTTGTCTAACTCAATGAAACCAAGCCATGCCTGTGGGGCAACCCAAGATAGGCGGGTCATGGTGGAGAGGTCTGACAGAATGTGGTCCACTGGAGAAGGGAATGGCAAGCCACTTCAGTATCCTGCCTTGAGAACCCCATGAACAGTATGAAAAGGCAATATGATAGGACACCAAAAGAGGAACTCCCCAGGTCATTAGGTGCCCAATATGCTACTGGAGATCAGAGGAGAAATAACTGCAGAAACAGTGAAGGGATGGAGCCAAAGCAAAAACAATACCCAGTTGTGGGTATGACTGGTGATAGAAGCAAGATCCAATGCTATAAAGAGCAATATTGCATAGGAGCCTGGAATGTCAGGTCCATGAATCAAGGCAAATTGGAAGTGGTCAAACAAGAGATGGCAAGAGTGAATGTCGACATTCTAGGAATCAGCAAACTAAAATGGACTGGAATGGGTGAATTTAACTCAGATGACCATTATATCTACTACTGTGGGCAGGAATCCCTCAGAATAAATGGAGTAGCCATCATGGTCAACAAAAGAGTCCAAAATGCAGTACTTGGATGCAATCGCAAAAATGACAGAATGATCTCTGTTCGTCTCCAAGGCAAACCATTCAATATCACAGTTATCCAAGTCTATGCCCCAACCAATAAAGCTGAAGAAGCTGAACTTGAACAGTTTCATGAAGAGCTACAAGACCTTTTAGAACTAACACCCCAAAAAGATGTCCTTTTCATTACAGGGGACTGGAATGCAAAAGTAGGAAGTCAAGAAACACCTGGAGTAACAGGCAAATTTTGCCTTGGAATATGGAATGAAGCAGGGCAAAGACTAATAGAGTTTTGCCAAAAAAAATGCACTGGTCATAGCAAACACCTTCTTCCAACAACACAAGAGAAGTCTCTACACATAGACATCACCAGATGGTCAACACCGAAATCAGATTGATTATATTCTCTGCAGCCAAAGATGGAGAAGCTCTATACAGTCAACAAAAACAAGACCAGGAGCTGACTGTGGCTCAGATCATGAACTCCTTATTACCATTGGGTAGTGTTGCATAATAGTCTATCAAGCAGAGCATCAGACCTAGAATTAACAACACTGTGTTGTATATTTGAAAACTGTTAAGACAGTAAATCTTCATCACAAGAAAAAAGTTTTTTATGTGACTATGGGTGGTGTCAGATGTTAATGAACTTATAGTGGTGATCATTTTGCAGTATATACAAGTATGGAATCATTATGTTGTATGCACGTGTCCGATTCTTTGCGACCTCACGGACTGTAGACTGCCACTCCTCTGTCTGTGAGATTGTCCCGGCAAGAATCCTGGAGTGAGTTGCCACTTCCTCCTCCAGGGGAGCTTCCTGACTCAGGGACAGAACATGGGTTTCCTGCATTGCAGGCAGATTCTTTACCACTGAGCCGGCAGGGAAGCCCTGTTATGTTGTATACCTGACACTAATTATGCCTTAGTAAAAAATACTTCCAACCTATGCCAATTACATGTACTGTTTTGTCAAAAGGGACTACATGAGCGCTTATGAGGTCACAGCAAAAACACTTTCCAAAAACATACAGACACACACCAAGGGGCAAAAATGTTCTCTGCAACAGTTTCAAGAGATCAAGTGAAACTCATATGTTTACATTCACCTTGTGGTGTGTTGAGAAAGGATTTCTTATTACTCCTATTTTATCTTTAAAAAGGTGGCAAGTAATTCCTATTCAACTGAACAATATGGTTGAAAGAAAATTCTAGAATATTGCCATACTAAAAAAAATTCAAGAATTTAAAAAATATAACCACAACAAAGGGAAAAGTCACGGTATAATTTCGTGGAGCACTGAGATTATTTTTCTGGTGATATTCAAGCCTTAAAACACAGAAGAGAGTGAACTAAAACCCCACTCCTGATGTCGCAGACATCCCCAGAGGCCCAGTTTACCTGTTAAACCAGTCGTCTGTGTATCTAGGATATGGATAGGGATCATTGCTGCTGAAGTCGTAGCTCGCCTCAGCGTTCTGCAAAACACAAGGTGCGTTATTAGGTCATGAATCCAGAGCGCCGGCATGAGAAGATGCTAAGAGACACAACTGCCTTACGTGGACAGTCCCTCACCCAGGGCTGTGCCAACCTGCTTTCTGGACCAGCCCTTGGAGAGGCGACAGAGCAGGAGTGTGTCCATGGAGGTTTCTATCCTCTCCTGGTATCCTCTTTTCCAAGCTCCCTCACCCCAGCCTGTTCCAGGTCCTCAAAGTGTTAGCAAATTTGGTGCTCCCCAGGACCATCTCCATTTTAAGTTGAGGGACCACTGTGGGTCAGTGGGGCTCACTTGGAGTCAAGACTCACATTAAGTTTCCCTGGACTGATGGCCAGAAGGTTCTAGTTCGCATGTCACAAGTGAGGAAGCCTGTTGCTTTATGTACAACTCATTCCCAGCTCCCAGCTTTGGGCCAACAGAGGCTTGTCTCCTTTACGATTACGAGTGTTAAACCCAAGACCCAAACACTGGCCACAATATCAACCTCGTTTATTTACTCAACAAATATCATTGAGTCTAATATATACCAGGCCTTCCCTGGTAGCTCAGCTGGTAACCTGCAAGGCAGGAGACCCCGGTTTGTTTCCTGGGTCTGGAAAATCTGCTGGAGGAGGGATAGGCTACCCACTCCAGTATTCTTGGGCTTCCCTGGTGGCTCACAAGGTAAAGAATTCACCTGCAATGTAGGAGAGCTGGGTTCGATCCCTGGGTTGGGAAGATTCCCTGGAGAAGGGAATGGCTACCCACTCCAGTATTCTGGCCTAGAGAATTCCATGGATAGTCCACGGGGTGGCAAAGAGTTGGACACGACAGAGCCACTTTCACTTTTTATTTTCATATACCAAGGACCATTCCGAGGATGGGAATACAGTGGTGACATCCCTGCCCACATGTAACTTACAGCCTAATTGGGGGGACAGATATCAATCCAACAAGTAAACACAGGATTGCAAACAAGGGTCTTCTTAACCCTACAGGTTACAATGAAGAGTTTAAATTCTATGCAGTCCTAGAGACTTTGGCCCTTTCACATTTACTGAACAGCTGATGGATCTCATGGGACTTACTTAGGGGCAGACTGTAGGGCAGGTACAGAGGCACTTAGGGAAGAGCTCAAGGTAGAAGAAGCATTTCTGTTAGCTCAGGCACCAGAGCAGTAGAAACACAGCACCAGAATTCATGGCAGAAGCAAAAGGTTTTACTGTGTTTCTGGAGGCTTGCAGTTCTTGGTTGGCGGAGGTGTTGGCAGTTTACACAGGAGGTCTCCCTCCTGAACTTTGAATGGTCACCTCCTCACTCTGTCCTCACCTGGCCTTTCTGAGGCTGCACATCCTGGCTTTCCTCCTACAGGGAGGTCACAGACATATTGATTAGAGCCTTATGACTTCTTTTAACCTTAATCACCTCTTTAAAGGCCCTGTCTCAGAATACAGTAGCATTCTATCCTAATGGAATAATTCTAGAATGTAGATGTATACACAGTTGGTTTTCAAAAGTTCAGTGCATCAGTGAAGGCAAGTGTTCAGGCAGATGCGCTGAGGTCTGGACCTGGTTCCTCAGGCTATGTGATCCTGCATTCCCGCCAGCTGAATAGAACCAGCGGTGCTGAAGCAAGGTGTTCAGTGTTGACATCTCCTTACGAGAGGTACTGTGAGAAGAAAACTTTTATATTGATTCCTGGTGCCATTTTTATTTAGGTTAATTATGGAAATTAACAAGACTCAAACTGATCCGTGGCACCAGTCATTGGGGGGCCTAGACGGTGTGTGTGTTGTCTACTGCTGAAAGCCTCCTGAAGTGAAAGTGAAAGAAAGTGTTAGTCACTCGGTTGTGTCCAACTCTTTGGCGACCCCACGGACTATAGTCTGCCGGGTTCCTCTGTCCATGGAAATTCTCTAGACAAGAATGCTAGAGTGGGTTTCCATTTCTTCCTCCAGGGGCTCTTCCCGACCCAAGGGTCAAACCTGTGTATCCTGCATTGGCAGGCAGATTCTTCCCTGTCTGAGCCACCAGGGAAGCCCTGGCTTGTGGGAATTCTGGTCCAGAGTAGTCCTCTAATAAGTATTTGTCAGCAATGGCACCCTACTCCAGTACTCTTGCCTGGAAAATCCCATGGACAGAGGAGCCTGGAAGGTGGCAGTCTATGGGGTCGCTGAGGTTCGGACACGACTGAGCGACTTCACTTTCACGTTCATGCATTGGAGAAGGAAATGGCAACCCACTCGAGTGTTCTTGCCTGGAGAATCCCAGGGATGGGGAGCCTAGAGGGCTGCCGTCTCTGGGGTCGCACAGAGTCAGACATGACTGAAGCGATTTAGCAGCAGCAGCAGCAACAGGACCCTCCAGGTTCAGGTGTCTCACACGTGGTATCTTTAGCCACTCCGTTGTGTTGCCTCCTACACCAGGGTCTTCCAAGCTCAGGGACAGCTCTGTTCTTCCACCCCATGCTCTCAGGGAGACAGGGAAAGACAGACACGTTTCCATGTGGGTCCTCTGGTTAGAGCTCTCTTGGTCACAGACAATCCCTTTGGACCCTGTTTGTGTCACTGGGTGGTTGTGCGTTAGGAGGTCGTTGTAGTAGGTCCTCTGCAGGAAGTCTTGCTGGGTGGCCCTGACGATGTAAACATTTTGAAGAACAAGGAATGGAGTCTTAACCATCAGACGAGGCAGAACTGCTTTGGCGGCTCCACGTCTCAGTTCTGACTCCGACTCTTCTCTCTGCCACAGAACCAAAGCCAGAACTCCACCTCTGTCCTTCCTGCCCTCCGGATCTCTGCAGTCAGAAATTCCACGTGCAGCAGGTGCTGTGTAGTCCCCCACCCTGGATCTTCACGTGCTTGTATGCCGAAGATCCCGTGCAGCCAGGAGACCTGTGCCTGGAGGACCAGCAGCAGCAGGCCGCTGGTGGTAGTGCCTGGATCGAGGAAGCGGAAGGGCAGGAGAGGGAAGGTGCCCTGCCTTTGTTTGGAAAGACAGAGAAAAGTACTGTAGAAGTATTCCCCAGGCCACCCCAGAGGCAGCCAGTCTTCTCTGGGGGTGGGGTCCCAGGTATGGAGATAGAGGCCGGCCCGGCACAAATGGGGACCCCTGAGGAAACAGACAGGCTGTTGAAGAGGATTGAAGTCCTGGGGTTTGGGACTGTCAACTGTGGAGAGTGTGGACTGGGTTTCAGCAAGATGACGAACCTGCTCAGTCACCAGAGGATCCACTCTGGGGAGAAGCCCTACGTGTGTGGGGTGTGTGGGAAGGGCTTCAGTCTGAAGAAGAGCCTGGCCAGACACCAGAAGGCGCACTCGGGGGAGAAGCCCCTCCTGTGTGGGGAGTGTGGGCGGGGCTTTAACCGGAAGTCGACGCTCATCATACATGAGAGGACACACTCGGGCGAGAAGCCGTACATGTGCGGTGAGTGCGGTCGAGGCTTCAGCCAGAAGTCCAACCTCATCATCCACCAGAGGACACACTCTGGGGAGAAGCCCTACGTGTGCCAGGAGTGCGGGAAAGGATTCAGCCAGAAGTCAGCCGTCGTCAGGCACCGGAGGACACACCTGGAGGAGAAGACCATCGTGTGCGGTGACTGCGGGCTGGGCTTCAGCGACAGGTCGAACCTCATCTCACACCAGAGGACGCACTCAGGGGAGAAGCCATACGCCTGCAAGGAGTGTGGGCGCTGCTTCCGGCAGAGGTCCACACTCGTCAACCACCAGAGGACACACTCGAAAGAGAAGCCCTACGTGTGTGGCGTGTGCGGACACAGATTCAGCCAGAATTCAACCCTTATCTCGCACAGGCGCACACACACCGGGGAGAAGCCTTACGTGTGTGGGGTATGTGGGCGGGGCTTCAGTCTCAAGTCCCATCTCAACAGGCACCAGAACACGCACTCCGGACACAAGCCCATCGTGTGCAAGGACTGCGGGCGTGTCTTCAGCCAGCAGTCCAACCTCATCCGACACCAGAGAACGCACTCGGGGGAGAAGCCCCTGGTGTGTGCGGAGTGCGGGCGAGGGTTCAGCCAGAAGTCGAACCTTGTGGCACACCAGAGGACGCACTCCGGGGAGAAGCCGTACGTGTGCAGGGAGTGTGGGCGGGGCTTCCGCCACCAGTCAGGCCTCATCCGGCACAGACGCACACACACAAGGGAACAGCCGTACAACTGCCGTGTGTGCGGGCGAGGCTTCGGCAACAAGTCCGCCCTGCTCATGCACAAGTGGTCACACTTGGAAGAGAACTCCTGTCTATGCCCAGACTGCGGCCAAGGCTTTCCCCACAAGTCACACCTCATCCTGCACCAGATGACACACCAGGGGAGGACGCCGCACGTGTGCAAGGCGTGCGGGCAAGGCTTCAGCCAGAAGTGCCACCTCAGCAGACACAGGAGGAATGTGTGCCCACCACAGACCACCGTTTCAGTCTGACCCTGAGGGTCCGCCGGAGCACCCTCCTGACCCCCTCACCCGCTCAAGAGCGCAGACTAAATCAAAACATTTTACACTCTTCTTGAAACACATTCCCTAAGCGGTCAAAAAGACATTTGAACTCAGTTTACTTCCTCTACCCCAAGTCGTCGTGTTTGGGGCCTTTTGCTCTAATAAAACTCTGCTGCTTTACAAATCTGTGGCCTCAACTGTGTCTCTCATTCACCCACCTATAAAGGTAAGGAATCAGGGGTGGTACAGAAATCTCGAGCTTCTGAGGCCATGGTTCTGCAGTAATTCAGTCCTTTGGATGACATAAGAACTGAGTCAGTCTGATTCTTGGACAGTCTGGTCCTTTGTAGATGGAGAGGATCCCGGAACTGTGTTCAGGGGATATGGGCAAGGGAGGGGGTCTTCCAGGAAACACAACCTCCCCTAAGCTGCTCACTCTCACCTGCAGCCCCGCCCCACTCTCCCCCAGCTCCTGTGGCAGCCCCCTACTGGCTTGCCTCCTCCTCGCTCTCAGATGTCTCCACTTCTGCCTTTGCTGAGTCAAATCAGCGGATAGGACCACTGCTACTGCTTAGAGTTAGGGTAAACACACCACGAATAATTGTGAGTCAGCTGGTTAACCTAGAAGAAATGAACAAACATCTAAATACTTAAATCATGTACAGACCAGCAGGAAATCTGAACAGACCAGCATGAAGAAGGAGATTGGGTTAGTAATCAAAAACCTTCCAAAAAAGCCTGAAATCAGATGGCCTTATTGGCAACTTCTAGCATTTAAAGGATTAATACCCATTCTCAAAATCTTACCAAAAAAGACTTCCTAAATCATTCTGTGAGACCAGTATTACCCTACTAGCAAAACCTGACAGAGACAACACAAGAAAACTACAGACCCTAACCCCTATGGATATAGAGGGAGAAACCCTCGACACAGTATTAGCAACCAAATCCAGCAGCATATGAAAAAGATTTTCACACTGACTGAGTGGTTTCCTGGCTCAACATAGGAAAAAAAAAATCAATACATCATGTTGATAGAATAAAGGGGAGAAAAAAGCAAACACATTCCAGTTATATGAAATACCCAGGATAAGCCACAGCAAAGAGACAGAAGGCACAATAGTGGCTGCCAGAGACTAAGAGAAGAGGAAATGGGGATGACTGTTCCCCATTAACAATAAAGGACTGCCCTTGTGGGTAATAAAAATGTTGTGGAACTCGATGGTAATGATGGCTGCAGAACATTGGAAATGTTAAAATCCATTGAACCATATACTTTCAGTTCAGTTCAGTTGCTCAGTCATGTCCGACTCTTTGCGACCCCATGAATCTCAGCACGCCAGGCCTCCCTGTCCATCACCACCTCCTGGAGTTCACTGAGACTCACGTCCATTGAGCTGGTGATGCCATCCAGCCGTCTCATCCTCTGTTGTCCCCTTCTCCTCCTGCCCCCAATCCCTCCCTGCATCAGAGTCTTTTCCAAAGAGTCAGCTCTTCACATGAGGTGGCCAAAGTACTGGAGTTTCAGCTTTAGCATCATTCCTTCTAAAGTAATCCCAGGGCTGATCTCCTTCAGAATGGATTGGTTGGATCACCTTGCAGTCCAAGGGACTCTCAAGAGTCTTCTCCAATACCACAGTTCAAAAGCATCAATTCTACGGCACTCAGCTTTCTTCAGAGTCCAACTCTCACATCCATACATGACCACTGGAAAAACCATAGCCTTGACTAGACGGACCTTTGTTGGCCAAGTAATGTCTCTGCTTTTGAATATGCTATCTAGGTTGGTCATAACTTTCCTTCCAAGGAGTCAGCGTCTTTTAATTTCATGGCTGCAGTCACCATCTGCAGTGATTTTGGAGCCTCAAAAAATAAAGTCTGACACTGTTTCCACTGTTTCCCCACCTATTTCCCATGAAGTGATGGGACCAGATGCCATGATCTAGCTTTCTGAATGTTGAGCTTTAAGCCAACTTTCTCACTCTCCACTTTAACTTTCATCAAGAGGCTTTTTAGTTCCTCTTCACTTTCTGCCATAAGGGTGGTATCATCTGCATATCTGAGGTTATTGATATTTCTTCTGGCAATCTTGATTCCAGCTTGTGCTTCTTCCAGCCCAGCGTTTCTTATGATGTACTCTGCATATAAGTTAAATAAGCAGGGTGACAATTACAGCCTTGACGTACTCCTTTAAAAATGGTCAAAATGGTAAACATTATATTACCTGAATCTTACCTCAATTAAAAATTTTAAATCTTACCCACCCAAATCTTGTCATTGGAGGGAAAATAAAAACCTGGGGTCACAGAAATATCTGGGACCTAGAATTGCTGACATAAGATAAAGCACAACATACACTCGGTTGAAGCCTAAACTGGCAGCGACAGCATTTCAATTGTTACAAAAAAATTTAAGTTTTCCAAAGCAAATTCTTTGTCATACTTGGAAGCAACTCAAATGAAAGAGAGAAATGGTTCTGAGAAACCAGAGGCTTTGCTCTCTTTTTTAGATCAGAGCTGATTGTTTGGGATTGCTATATCCTCTGAGTATTTATTTATTAATCTGTTAAGTGTGGAAGCAAACATTTCAGAAGCAGGTGTAGCTACCCTGCTGGCCAGCCAGACTGAGTGCCCGGCTCTATAATGTCAGTTTGGGGAGAAGAAAGAAAGGAAAATGTAGTGTTCTGATCTCTGCTCTCGAGCTGCATACAGTATTATAGAGAAGAACTCAGTCCTTACAGAATACCAGGACAGTCCACAGCGAAAGGCCGTGTCTGTGCCCCTGTGTCTCGGTCCTCCCGATCAGCCAGAGGGGCTGCCTGCACAGAGGAGAGGTGTAGCCAGGGATGTTCTCATCAAAGATGGGGAACTGCCTGTAGGATCAAGGAATGATGACAAGGACCTAGAAAGTCAGAGGAGAGAAAGCCGAACCCAGGAAAAATCGGAGGGAGAATTTTTAGGTATGAAAACAACAGCTATAGATTCCACAGAAGAGAGACTCCTGTGGCTGGACTTTAGGAGGTGTATTAGGGAAGTAAGATAAATTGTTACTAATGGTCATGTCAAATCCTGGAGGGCTTCAAAAACCACCTTGAGAAATCTAGAATTGGAATTATAAAGGAAAGGGACGAAATAAAATACTGAGGCATTTAAACCACGGGAGAAACTTGGTTTGAAGGGTTTATTAATGCCAAGGTGTTGCTTACACAGGGGCAGCTCTGTGAGCTCCACGTCCCACCCCGCCCCAAGACTCAGCCAGGAGGTGAGCAGCCTGCCCAGCCTAGGAGGATGGTGATCACTCATGGGCCTGCTTCTCCATCTCCAGCAGTCCTCCGGAGAACCAGGNCCAGGGTGGGTGGGATGGGGCCTCTCATCCTCACAGAGGAGGCTCTTTGACGTGGCAGAGACTTTCTTCTGTGGAGACAAAAAGACTAACAGGGAGAAAAGGATGTGATGGGCTGACGTTGCTGTGCTCTCTGCAGACTCCCCAGTTTGTTTATTTTTCTTCTATTCCAAGTATCTCTTCAGTCCTCGCCTTCTCTCTCTCTCACACACGGCCGCACACATGCACGCACACATGCACACACATGCACACACGCATGCACACATGCATGCACGCACACATGCGCACACATGCACACACATGCACACGCACATGCACACACATGCACGCACACATGCACACACATGCACGCACATGCACGCACATGCACGCACACATGCACACACATGCACACACATGCGCACACATGCACGCACACATGCACACACATGCGCACACATGCGCACACATGCACGCACACACGCACACACACATGCACGCACACATGCACACACACATGCATGCCCACACACATGCACGCACACACGCAGAGACAAAGCCTGCAGAGGCAGATGTCACGGTCCTCGGTCGAAACGTTCTCTTCCCGGGTCGTGAGATAAATCAGTATGTTTAGCGGTTAACGAGAATCTTTGGGTCCTAACACCGTTCCATTTCCGATGTCTCTAATTTATCTTATATAAGGCTAGAAAAGTACTTTTGTTATTCCAGGAGTCCACGACACTTCACACTTTCAGCGAGTCAGTGCAGACAGAGAAACACTGGGGTACCTAATACATCAGGTACCTTAAGAGATCCGGTCTTATGACCTCACTCATCGGAAAGGGAAGAGGTCCCCTAGAAGGGTTTGGTCCCTAACTAGGGTCCAGAGGGTGTAACGTCCTGAGAAATGGTCGACTCGGAGTTCCCTTCGGGTTCTTATGACCTCACCCATCGGATATGGAAGAGGTCGTCTAGAAGGGCTGGGTTCTTATTTTAGCCCCAGAGGACGTAACGTCCACCTAAGAAATGGTTGACTCGATAG
Organism: Capra ibex; assembly: GCA_006410555.1. Lineage (NCBI taxonomy): Eukaryota > Metazoa > Chordata > Mammalia > Artiodactyla > Bovidae > Capra > Capra ibex. The sequence goes on from SJYO01045292.1 coordinate 35,812,138, forward strand.
TCCTTTCGGGGAGAACGCATGACCCTAGAGGGGTCTTCGTGTTCCGTCTTCTCCTGTCGATGTTTCGGCGTGGCACAGGACGTGTGTAGGTAGGCGGGTTGGAGTCGTAGACTCTCAGTGGAAACCGAAAGGGGAGGAAAAGGAGGGGATTTACGTTAGTAGGTGTAGGACAGTAACACAGAAAACACTTAAGACAGAGCAGGTCAAGAGGTCAGGGACAAGAGTGACGGGAAGTCTGGGAGTGAGTGAGAGCATAAAAGTGAAACTCCATAAACAGTGAACGAGAAGCTGGTCGTCGAGGCAGACGAAGGTGGGCGGGACGGAGGACGGGACGTTGGTCGAAGGTCTGACCTGAGAAGGTGTGTAGGGATGTGTACGAGGAAGATATTTTCCTCCGACAGGACTAGATCTCCACCTACCTCTTCTCCGTCAGTCTCATACACCAAGCTTACGACACTGTCGTCTGGGACAGAGCAGGGGCGTCCGGGGACACGTCCGTCAAAGGATGGCACTCGGAGTCGTAGAGTCGGGTCCCGTCGGGGCCCACTCCTCCTCGAAGTGAGTGCCCGTCCCCTCCGGCCCTCGTGGTCCCTAGGCACTCGGCAATACGCTCCTCTACGTCTCTCGTGGAGTAGAAGAGTCACGAGTCTCTCCACGAGATACGAAGAAAGGCTCAGAGGTAACCCTTGACCGGGTAGATAGGGGTCGTCACTGGACACTCTTCTGTGTGGACAGATTTCATGTCATTCAAGGGAGACATCCTTATTTAAGACAAGGTTCTCACGCAAGTACTCAGGTTAAACAAGCTTTCAGGTTGTTTCAATCGGATCCATGAGTTGATTGTGTTAACCAATACATGGCGACGAAAATGCGAACGAAGGTCTGTAGGACCCGAATTTTCTTTCTATGATGACATGAGATATGTCACGATATTTCATGTGTCTCCGTATTGGTGAATATCTCCCACATGCGTACACTGTTGTATGTGGTCTGTACACACTTGATTAAATGTAGGAACTTGTATACTTGTGTGTAAGACTAGAACCTTTCAAGGGTTGAACTTCCAAGTATACATCTCCTGAATGACATAGTCTTATGTCTCATTATGTAAATCTTCATCAATAACCAAGTTTCAATAGTAACCACGGTCTGGGATCCGACTTAAACCCACTGAATTCCTACTCCCTCTTCTCTTTAGAGACGTCTCTGACTATTACCTCTCAGCCCTGTGACCCCCTTCGGATCCCCGTTCCTGTCCCTCTCCCGGTACCCGAACTTCCCCTCCCCCACTGGGCGTCACGGAGTACCTGGGTTCCTCCGAGGACAGACATCCAAAAGACCCACCTATTTTTACAAGTAGCGGAAGATCGGAGAACCGGAGTGGAAATGGTAGGAGACGAAACGAAGGACAAAGTCAAACAAGGAGTGCACGATCTGAAGACTGAAGACGGGTCTTTCTGGTAAATGAATGAATCCACTACTTCAGACCTGTCTACAGGTCCCGAGTGATCGGTCGTACAGTAACATGGACGGTACGAGACCGACTGAAAGGGTACTCGTCGAGATGGGTCGGGAGCGGCAGAGTGTTGGAGGGTCCCTTGTTAGGGGATTTACATACAAAAGGAGAGAAAGGACGAACTAGATAATTCTAATTTGAGTTACCAAGTAAAGGGCATTGGCAGTCGTGGTGACTGTTAATGACGCCATTGAACAATGTTGCCACTGATGATAAAATTAATTTTAGTGATACCTTTGTTACCCCGGGTGTGTCCATTACGGTCCCACCCCACCCCTCCCTTCTTGGTTTCACCCTACACAGAGCCCAACTGGTCACAGACCGACAACGAAAGGGCAAATACTTCAGTCGGTCTTGGCGAACGGTTTTGTTGAGGGTAGTGTCTCTTGATACTCAATCAACTGGAAGTGGGAAAAGAGGCAGAGGAGGATGTCTGAAGGACCATCCAGTACTAAGGACTGTAAACGGACTGGACCAAACACCGAAATGTCGTGTGTCAAATTTGTCAATTGAAGGTTTTACCAAGAATTGAGTGAACGCGTCGGCCGTATACAGACTGAAATCCCACTTGAGTCAGGACCCACTACGTTTACAGAAAGGTAACAGACTCGTTGACTGGAGAACTCACGTTCTTATTTCTTATCATACGAACCGTCCTAAATAAATAAATTTTAATGACAACCAAGGACTGTAACTGAGGTAGATCCCAGCCAGTCCGATCCCCTATTTATGCTTATGTTAGAAAGACACAGGAGTTCCTTGAGTAAGTGACGGAACCTTCTGTCTCTAAATAAATTTTAACAAGTTATGTCACGTTAGAGACGATGTTATCTCAGAACGTATGTGAAAAAAACTCCCTTCTATGGTTTCACGATAGGTTAATAATTATTGTTTACGGTATTAAAATTTATTCTTTAGTAATCTTTAATATTGTTTAAAGTCATACCTTCGTCAATTGACAAAAACCATTCAAGAAGATTGAAAAGATAGTAATAAACAACGATAACAAATCAGTGAGTCAGTACAGGTTGAGACGCTGGGGCACCTGACATACATCGCGTGGTTGGAGGTGACAGGCACCCTAAAGGATCCGTTCTTATGACCTTACCCACCGGTAAAGGAGGAGGTCCCTTAGAAGGACTGGGTCCCTAGTTTGAACGACGTAGAGGACGTAATCGTCCGCCTCAGGAATGGTGACTCCGTGTGAAGACGTTTTTTGTCATACCATAAGAAACCTTATTTTAAAAGTCACTATTTAGTTAGGGATTCTTTGTATTTCATTTATTGTCAAGCTTTATTTTTATTTGACGTAAAATCGAACTAAGTTATTATTAACGAAATTTTTAGTGTACGTATACCTTTTGTAGGGTTCGATAGACTAGGACTCTACGGTGGTACGACGTCAAGTAGGGGAGTTCGAGGGCCCATTCTTTAGACTTACTGCAAAACAAATGATGTCAACAGGGAACCTGATTAAGGTGTCCATGACTAGGGAATGTATTTTACCGTATCTTAACCGTATATATTGGATACATGTAGGAAGGTATATGAAATTTAGTAGGTATTTAATAAATATGTTAAAGTACAGTACGATGTATTAATCGACGGTCACGTACTACTTAAGTTCAAAACTTAAAACCTTGGGTCCTAAAAAAAAAAAAGGTTTAAAAAACTAGGGGTTAACCAACTGAGACGTCTACGTCTTGGACATCTCTACCTCCCGGTTGACATCAAATATGAGTGAGGATTAAAGACTTAGTCATGACAACCACGATAAAGGATTTATAACATGGTCAGGTAGAGATGAAGAATTAGTGGTGTCGAAAACGGTTCCATTTAGGGAGTGACGACGACGATTCAGCGAAGTCAGTACAGGCTGAGACACTCTGGGGTATCTGCCGTCGGATGGTCCGAGGGGACAGGGACCCTAAGAGGTCCGTTCTTGTGACCCCACCCAACGGTAAAGGAAGATAGAAAGAAATTATAACGATATAACCCAGTATTAAGTTTCTAGAACTCAAAAAGGTGGTTGAGTACGAAGTGATGTACCTGTACCCCACCAAGTGGATTTAGGGTTCGGTTAGTTCGGTGAAACAAGAATTTTTGTAAACCACCGAGGGATAACGGACAATCTTATTCCAATTGTTACTTTGGGGTACCGATCCGGGATTTACCGAGTACCAGAGAATTATGTGAAAGAGAAAACGACAAAAGAGTCATGTTGAATCTGAGGTAGGAGTGGGTCGACAAGTTGTCAGAAGATTTTGAAGGACAGACATAGAGGTACGGAGAAAGACCTTAGGTGTAGTAAATCCCTTTTGAATGATGGAAGATTCTCGGACGATGAGTTTCTCACCAGACGACTGGTCTACGTAGTACCGTAGACCTTCCAACAATCGTTATGTCGCAGAACTCGAGAGGAGGACTGGGAACTGAGTCTTCGGCGTAAAAGTGTCGTAGGGGTGTCCTAGGAGTCTGTACGACTCCTACCTCTGTGTTACGTGATTCGGTAGAGGTAGTAGTGGAAGGGACTGTATGGGAAGTAGGAACAGTCCCTGGGTCGAGGGTCTCGAGATAACTGAAACTACAACGTATCCTGTACTTTATTGACTGACCAAGGTTTATCCTCTTCCTCATACAGTTCCGACATATAACAGTGGGACGAATAAATTGAATATACGTTTCATGTAGTGTTCTTTGCGACCCGACCTTCTTCGTGTTCGACCTTAGTTCTAACGACCCTCTTTATAGTTATTGGAGTCTATACGTCTACTATGGTGGGAATACCGTCTTTCACTTCTCCTTGATTTCTCGGAGAACTACTTTCACTTTCTCCTCTCACTTTTTTAACCGAATTTCGAGTTGTAAGTCTTTTTCTTCTAGTACCCGTAGACAAGGGTAGTGAAGTACCCTTTATCTACCCCTTTGTCACAGTCTGAAATAAAACCCCCCGAGGTTTTAGTGACGTCTACCACTAACATCGGTACTTTAATTTTTTTGCGAATGAGGAACCTTCTTTTCAATACTGGTTGGATCTATCGTATAACTTTTCGTCTCTGTAATGAAACGGTTGTTTCCAGGCAGATCAGTTCCGATACCAAGAAGGTCATCAGTACATATCTACACTCTCAACCTGACACTTCTGTCGACTTGTGACTTCTTGACTACGAAAACTTGACACCACAACCTCTTCTGAGAACTCCCAGGGAACCTGACGTTCCTCCAAGTTGGTCAGGTAAGATTTCTAGTCGGGACCCTAAAGAAACCTTCCTTACTACGATTTCGACTTTGAGGTCATGAAACCGGTGGAGTACACTTCTCAACTGAGTAACCTTTTCTGGGACTACGACCCTCCCTAACCCCCGTCTTCCT
>SJYO01045292.1:35817391-36051346 GCA_006410555.1 Capra ibex
CTTCTTTTCAATACTGGTTGGATCTATCGTATAACTTTTCGTCTCTGTAATGAAACGGTTGTTTCCAGGCAGATCAGTTCCGATACCAAGAAGGTCATCAGTACATATCTACACTCTCAACCTGACACTTCTGTCGACTTGTGACTTCTTGACTACGAAAACTTGACACCACAACCTCTTCTGAGAACTCCCAGGGAACCTGACGTTCCTCCAAGTTGGTCAGGTAAGATTTCTAGTCGGGACCCTAAAGAAACCTTCCTTACTACGATTTCGACTTTGAGGTCATGAAACCGGTGGAGTACACTTCTCAACTGAGTAACCTTTTCTGGGACTACGACCCTCCCTAACCCCCGTCTTCCTCTTCCCCTACTGTCTCCAACTCTACCGACCTATCGTAGTGGTTGAGTTACCTGTACCCAAACCCATCTGAGACCCTCAACCACTACCTGTCCCTCCGGACCGCACGACGTTAAGTACCCCAGTGTTTCTCTGTGTTGACTCACTGACTTGACTTGACGCCTCAGTAGACTCGAGAACTCCTTGTTTCCTTACAACGGACAAGTAGAAATATAGGAGTCTCGGTTTGTGACTCGAGTGACAGAAAGTAGGGTGTTTGTCGATAGTTCGTGGACACTTCCCGGTCAGTGTCACGCTCCACCATTACTACGATTACCACTTCTCTACCGTGTCGGGGACAAGTGTCCGTGTTCTTGCTATAAGTAGTCTCTGTTTGTCTGAAAACTAATGTCAGAATGGTTCTCCCGACTCGGGTCTCACAACCTTAAATCTCCTCGTCTCTTTGTACACGACTGGGACTCACACAGCGTCCCAAGCATCCCTGTGCTAACATACATAAATTCCAGTAACAAGTGTGCACATTTATGTTCTCTTTTGTTTCTCCACCTCAACCACTAATGTAACGGGTAGTGTTTCGTGTTACATGGATCTTTTAAATCGAGAACCTTTTGAATCGCAATATCGATAGTTCGACGACCCAGAAAAAAGTTCTAGGGACGGGAGACTGAAAAGTAAGAAATTTATGACGACGTCAGTCTCTACCTCTTCCGTTACCGTGGGGTGAGGTCATAAGAACGGACCTTTTAGGGTACCTGCCTCCTCGGACCACCCGACGGCAGATACCCCAGCGTGTCTCAACCTGTGCTGACTTCACTGAATCGTCGTTGTCGTCGTCGTCGTCAGTCTCTTGAGACATGTGGGTGCTCGTTAAGGAACGTAGAAGTTAATGGACATCATTGGTTGAAGAAGGAGTCTAACTCAACTATTCAGATGGTTGTAGATGGGAATTGGAGGACTTACCAGAACCTATTCAGTACAAGTAGGATGAGTGTCGAAGGGTCGATCCTATAGAATATTTATACTCATCGATACTTCCTACGAAGTAGTTCTTCGATCACAACTTCCGTTCACTACAAAGTAGGATAAACCTTGGGGACCTCCTGTACGGTGTGTCGACCAGGGGGACTCACCGATCCTTCAACTCCATATGTGTTTTTAGGTAGATAGTAGGAGTTTCCGACAAAAATCGCCCACACAACTAAGAACCCACGAAGACCGGAAAGTATTCCGTTTCACTCGTACACAGTCAGTCTTGTTCACGTCTCGTCTCAGAAATGGAGATCTCTAACTCAGGACTCTCCCATCCTCGTCCCGAGGTCGTCGTGGTCGCCGTCCTCTCTACCCTCTCCCTGTGAGTCCACACGACAAGTTTATTTCTGGAACCGCAGACCTTTCGTCTTTGTCTTAATTTTTCAACTAAAATATCATAAAGAAAGTTCCTTTCTATCATTCATAAGACATTAGATTTTTTTAATCCCATCTCTCATCTGAAAAAGTCGTCGACAACGGTTGTGTCGAGATCGAAAGAGATACCTACGAAAAAACCTTATCGTGGTGAGTCGGATCCAGTGAGCTCGACGCCTCGGTCTCTTAGACCTCCCTACTTCGGGGAGTGGAAAAGAGAAGAATTCTCCCACGAGGTGTGGTGGTGGTGGTCTACGGGTCGGGGGTCCAGTGCGGTCCACAGACTTCACTCCAACTAGTGTCTTTGACCCCGTCGAACCCTACGGTACCTTCGGTAGTCAGTTCTCGGTGGACGTGGTCGAGAACCAGGGTCGTGGAGCTCTCTCGACGGAGGTGGGAGACTCGTGGGGTCCAGAGGGAGTTTCACAACGGAACTCCTATTTACGTTGCATCTGTGTCTCGGGTCTTGAGTACTCTCTTCAAGGACGAGAAAGGTAAGTCTTTATGTCTTTGAAGGTCCTTGCGTCTCCGGGACTACTTCCAGTATCGTCACCCCCGGGATTTGAGGCGTCTTGTCCCTCCGGAAGGGACAATGGAAATCCATTCTAGACAATCCCCATTCGGGTGACCAAACGGAGGTAATCCATCCATCGACCAACCAGAGAGGTTCGTGGGTCTAGCCCTGGAGTTAAAATCAGTACCTCCCGGTCCTCTTCTCCCCTGTTGTCGACTTTTTCCGTCTGTAAGACGATTAATTGATACTCAACCTCTATCCTATCTCATCACTCTTTTAATCTCTTCACCACTAAAACTGACTCTTCAATGTGACTTAATTTAAATTTGAAAATTATTCCCCATTTTTTTAGATATTTACAACCTACTGATATATTCCTTCATAAGTCAGGACCCAACAAAAGCCTATGTAAGAAATAAGTCCTGGGACATTATTTGAAACTTTTTTCGTCTCACCGTAGAGAAACGACTTTGGTCAATTTAGTCAGATCGGCACTATCGTAAAAGGGTCAGCCGCGTTGGTACTTAGTGATGAAAGAGTTTCCTGAATTAATTGCAGTTCCGTTTTCGGAGATTAAAGGGGGAATAAATAGTAAACCGTTGTTTTGGACAAATGAATGGTGTCTACGGTCTCTTATCTAATTCGACTATTTCTTTTCATATTCTAATTGTTCACGTTAAATGAACAGTCTACCTCCATAAAATAGCAAAGTGGCTCAACAAGAGAGATCTCCCTTTGAACACATAACTATGAAACGTTGTCTCTGTTTCGGTCCCGGTCAAGTCTCCAGTCACAGTCCCTCCATTTCTGGCTAGTAGAGACACCTGGTCCCTTACGGGAAGGGTGTGGGGAGGGTAGTGACCTCTTCTTTCTATTCTTTCGTAGAAAGAATGTGTGAGATTCAATTTGTTTCAAAATTCATACGAACGAAGTCGTCGTGTACATGATTTTGACCTTCGGCTGTCTCTAATCGTACCGGGGACTTGTTCCTACTTCACATTTAGGTAATTTGTGAGGTAATAATTTTTTTCTTAAAATTTATGTAACGACATCATTTCCCTTGGTGCGTGTGTGTGTGTTATTTTGTTATAATGTCACCGTTTTCCCTTTTTACCCCTCCTTCCTCATCAATCCCTCAAACCCTACCTGTACACGTGGGACGACATAAATTTTACCTTTTGGTTGTTTCTGGATGACATATCGTGTTCCTTGAGACAAGTTACAATACACCGTCGGACCTACCCTCTCCTCAAACGTCCCCCTTCTACCTATGTACATACACATACCGACTCAGGGAAGCGATAAGTGGACTTTTGATAGTGTTGTAACCATTAGTCGATATGGAATTGTGTCTTATTATTCAAATTCTTTTTCTTCGTTTATTAATGTTATAATATCCACCTTTTATCCTACGATAGATATGAAGAATTTAATTCTGTATTTACAAGAATAATAAGTATTCACACTGTGCACTTATTATTACTACTTTTGAACTGTTTGATTTTTATATGACATTTAGGAGGTTTCATGGCCTTCAGTTTGTGTGTATAGGGTGTTTATAGTTTTGCTTCTCTTTCCCCTTTCGTTTCGTTTCTTTCCCTTTCTTTAGGGATCTCGTTTACTAAATCCTTTATGTCTCATATAACCTTTGTTTAGAGGCTTCACTTCGATCACTGTTCACTGTGTATTTGGTGGTACAAGTTCAGTATGTAAACCTACTTTACTACGATTGTTTACGTGTACCCAAGTCGTGTAGATGACCCTTTCTCAGAACGTCTTACTCCATACACACTTTCTTTGATGATTTTAGTCTTACCCGTTTCTGACTGGTCCGTTTGAGATTGTCTCTCTTTCGATCCTCATTATTATAGTCCGTTCCTATTTCAATTTCGTTTTTCACTTTTTGGATCTCACTTTCCCCAGTACTTATAATTGTGTACCGTAGTGGGCGTTGCTATTACGTTGAGAGAAAATACGTGATTTACCCCTTTTTCTTTTTCAGAAACCCCTTATTGAGGTTTCTGAAGGGACCACAGAATCCGAAGGGACCACCGGGTTCCCTTCATTTCTTCCCTTCATTTCTTAGACGGATGTTAAGTCCCCTGGTCCCAAGTTAGGGACCCAGTCCTTCTAGGGGACCTCTTCTCTTACCGTTGGGTGAGGTCATAAGAACGGACCTCTTAGGGTACCTGTTTCCTCGGACCGACCGATATCAGGTGTCCCAGTGTTCTCAGCCTGTGTTGAACCACTAATTTAGTGGGTCTCTGAAGATCTTTTTAAAAAATTTTTGGGTCTTCATCATACTCTAGTTGAGTAAGAATACTATAGCACGAACTAGTTCACCTATTCTAAAGAGTTAATTAATTCCGCCGTCTCCAAGACTTCAGTCAGTCGGAGTCGGGTCTACCCAAACGAGTTTGTGTTTAGTGACCCAAGGTGGGGTCCCAAGACGAAGTCAACCAGACCCACCCACGAACTTAGGACACGTCTACCTGTAAGTCATCTCTTTTGATGGACTCCTCTCTACCACGGGAAAACTTTCCACTCCCTAATGTTTCTGTTCCTGTCAAGTTCTTGACCATAGTCTTCAGAGGTCCTTGAACGTTCTGAACCCGCCACCCCGGTGGTCGGGTCCCCTTAGTGTCGGCTCGGAACTCCACTACCGTCGGGGTCGTCCTTTCGGTGGTCGGGACCCCAAGTCCCCTCTCCGGACTCCTGTCTCCCCCTCAAAACGGGGGTCAGAGACAAAGATCCCGAAGGGACCACCGGGGTTACCATCTCTTAAGTGGACGTTACGTCGTCTGTACTCAAGCTAGGGACCCAGCCCTTCTAGGAGACCTCGTCCCGTACCGTTGGGTGAGGTCATAAGAACGGACCTCTTAGGGTACCTGTCTCCTCGGACCGCCCGGCGTCAGGTACATTAGTGTCTCAGCCTGTACTGACTCACTGATTGTGAAAGTGAACGTGGAAAACGATGGGTACCCTCACTACCCCCGTCTTAGGGAGTAGGACATGCTCAGACAGATAGAATCGGAATGGAGAGGAGTCGAGAGAGTCCACGATTTCAAAAGGAGTGTCGGACGGAAGATAAAGACGAGGGTAATTTTTTCCTTTTTAGAGACAAACCGGTGCACAACTCAGGAAATGTGTGTAAGGCACTGACACAGGGACACTCCCCGTACTGGGGATACAATACCCAGTCCCTAGACTCCAGTCACTCTAGTGGATGGACTTGTGTCGCGCACGGCACTTCCCCGAGCTTAGGGGTAGGTGGAACTAGGTTACGCTCTCAGTGTGTTGTGAGGAGTGACACGAAGAACAGACGACGACGACGACGACGACGATTCAACGAAGTCAGCACAGGCTGAGACACACTGGGGTATCTGCCGTCGGGTGGTCCGAGACGACAGGGACCCTAAGAGGTCCGTTCTTGTGACCTCACCCGACGGTAAAGGAAGAGATTACGCACTTTCACTTTTCACTTTCACTTCAGCGAGTCAGCACAGGCTGAGAATCGCTGGGGTACCTGACGTCGGGCGGTCCGAGGAGGTAGGTACCCCAAAAGGTCCGTCCTCATGACCTCACCCCGCGGTAACGGAAGAGGAGAACAGACGATTAGGAGAGAAAAGAAACGTGAGCAGAGAAAGAGGGTCGATCCTTCACATCCAAATCACAAAACAAAACAAAAAAACGAATCACCCAAAAAAAAAAAAAAGAAAAAGAGAGAGAGAAAAAGAGGACCAAGAAAGGGTCCTTCATCAGTTCAAATGTACTCAGAGGAAGTTCGGTGGAGGGTACCGGTGTAAGGAGTCAGACGACTTTGGCGAGGAAGGAGAACTGTAAAGCTAGACCTACCTTCCGTCTCTGACAGTAGTCTCTTGTCGGTCGACGACCATCGTGGTCGGAGGGTGTGCGGACAGACAGGAGTGTGCCGGACGGTTCGGGGACCCCGGACTCAGAACCGAAACTTTCAGAGGTTTTTACCGTCGTAGGAATCGGTCTCTGGTCCAAGTGGTCAAGAAGGATTAAGACATCGAATCTTTAGTAAACGGAAATTCCACAGAAACTTGAAAGTGCAACCGAATTATTGAATGTCTCAAAACTTCTACGGAACGAGAGTAGACACAGACGGAAAGGACAACTAGTCTTCAGTTGACGTCTCCCCGCACGTAGTCTGGTTCTTTAGACTGGTCTGGGACTAAAGTCGTGGCACCCTCGCCTGGTCACCCCCACCCACCAGAGGTCCTCAGGAGGGAACGATCTGTAAGACTAACAAGTGGTTACGGGAGACCCTTACGTTACGACCTAAGGTGGGACTTCAGACCTTTTGAGACCTGAAATTCCTCTACTAGTGCAAGGTTTTTAACTCTATCGTTTTGTTTGTCCTACCTTCTCAGACTTCCGTGAGGGAACTAAAGGTCGACAAAGGTTTTACACAAGTCAAGTCGCTTTGGGGTTTGTGTACCACCTTTCGAATAAAGGGAGATTTTTACAATTTAGGTGTGTAGTTCGATTTTCTTTGGTAGAGACATACTTAACCTAAGTAAGTGTGAATTGATTACGTTTCGAACCGTTCCTCGTTTACCTTATATTTCTCTGAGGAAAACCACCGGACTTCTGTAGAAGGGAACGAGGTCCAACGGATGATTCTTCCCCTTTCTCCTTGCTCTTTCGACCTGAAGAACGGACTGAGTTGTAGAAGGTAACCGTTCTGAAGTAGTCGTGATTTCGTGTCTATTCTCGTCTTCTGTGACAGACACTTCTCCTATACGTGACCTAGATCTTTTTACCAGGACTGTTTGGATAAACACCCCGTTCTCACCTGAATACCTGTGTCACCTCTTTCCTCACCCCGTCGTTTACCTCTCTCTTCGGAACTTTGTATGCGCAATGTGTCCCTGGAGTCGAGCCACGAGACTCTGCTGGACCTCCCCTCCTTACCTCCCACCCACCCCCCTCCGAGTCCTCCCTTCCCTATATACACATGTATGTCGACTAAGGGCTACAACGTGTCGTCTTTGGTTCTGTTATAACATTTCCTTAATGTAAGGTCATATTTATCCATTTATTCTTTTCGGAGACCGTGCAGGTAGTGTCGGAATGTTTCTCCGACAGTCAGGAAGGAACGCAACGGAGGTTGGTACTAAGACCAACTCCGCATGAGACAAAAGAGGGACCTAATAAACTCGTACGTTGAGGGACCAGAAGGGCTCAAGTGAACACGGGAGAAATTGGACGAGGCAGGGGTCCTAGGAACGCAAAGACTTACTACAACAATTAGTACGTTGACGAGACACTGACTGAAAACCGGAGTGAGAGTGGACCTTCAGAATGTTTGGGAATCAATGAAACGTAATTTATGGAGGGGATGGGGTCTGGGAGGGACGTGTCGTCGGTCGTTAAGACCCGAAAAATCTTTGGACGGGAAAGTAAAGAGAATGACCAGAGAAGAAGGAAGTGAGACAAATTTTGGGATAAGAAGAAATTTTCAAATAAATAAAATTAACCTCCGATTAATGTTATAACATCACCAAAAATAAAATAAAAATAAACAAATCCTTTTACTCCATTTCAAATGATAAGTTAAGTATTACTTGTATCGCTAAGTACGAAAGTGAAAGTACGACGACGACGACGACGACGACGACGACGACTCAGCGCAGTCAGCACAGGCTGAGACACACTCGGGTCTCTGCCGTCGGGTGGTCCGAGGCGGTAGGGACCCTAAGAGGTCCGTTCTTGTGACCTCACCCAACGGTAAAGGAAGAGGTTACGCACTTTCACTTTCACTTCAGCGAGTCAGTACAGACTGGGAATCGCTGGGGTACCTGACGTCGGGTGGTCCGAGGAGACAGGTACCCTAAAGGGTCCGTTCTCATGACCTCACCCCACGGTAACGGAAAAAAAAGGATCACCTCGTCCGGAAAAAAATTTTATATTTAAATAAAATTAACCTTCGATTAATGAAATGTTATAACATAACCAAAACGGTATGTAACTGTGCTTAGTCGGTACCCATATGTGCACAAGGGGTAGGACTTGGGGGGAGGGTGGAGGGAGGGGTAGGGTAGGGAGACCCAGTAGGGTCACGTGGTCGGGGCTCGTAGGACATAGTACAAAGTTACGGTAAGAGGGTTTGGTAGGGTGGGAGCGGGAGAGGGTGTCTCAGGTTTTGTGACGAGATATGTAGACACAGAGAAAACGACAGAGTGTATGTCCCAATAACAATAATAGAAAGATTTAAGGTATATATACACAATCATATGATATAACCACAAAAAGAAAGACCGAATGAAGTCAGACATATTATCCGAGGTCAAAGTAGGTGGAGTAATCTTGACTAAGTTTACACAAGAAAAATTCCCGACTCATTATGAGGTAACACATATACATGGTGTCGAAAGAATAGGTAAGTAGACGACTACCTGTAGATCCAACGAAGGTACAGGACCGATAATATTTGTCACGACGCTACTTGTAACCCCATGTGCACAGAGTCAAGACCAAAGGAGCCACACATACGGGTCGTCACCCTAACGACCCAGTATACCGTCAAGATAAAGGTCAAAAAATTCCTTAGAGGTGTGACAAGAGGTATCACCGACATGATCAAACGTAAGGGTGGTTGTCACATTCTCCCAAGGGAAAAGAGGTGTGGGAGAGGTCTTAAACAACGAACATCTGAAAACCTATCGTCAGTAAGACCGACTGCATTTTACCATGGAGTAACACCAAAACTAAACGTAAAGAGACTATTACTCACTACAACTCGTAGAAAAGTACACAAACAATCGGTAAACATACAAAAGAAACCTCTTTACAGACAAATCAAGAAACCAGGAAAAGAACTAACCCAGTAAATCAAAAGACCTTAACTCGACATCCTCAACGAACATATAAAAACTCTAATCAACAGTCAACGAAGTAAACGATAATAAAAGAGCGTAAGACTTCCGACAGAAAAGTGGAACAAATATCATAGGAAACAACACGTCTTCGAAAATTAAAATTAATCCAGGGTAAACAAATAAAAACGAAAATAAAGGTCATAAAACCCTCCACCCAGTATCTCCTAGGACGACACTAAATACAGCCTCTCACAAAACGGATACAAGAGGAGATCAACAAAATATCAAAGACCAGAATGTAAATCTAGAAATTAGGTAAAACTCAAATAAAAACACATACCACAATCTTTCACAAGGTCAAAGTAAGAAAATGTTCACCAACTGGTCAAAAGGGTCGTGGTCAACAATTTCTCTAACAGAAAAGAGGTAACATATAAGAACGAAGGAAACAGTTTCTATTCCACAGGTATCCACACACCTAAATAGAGACCCGAAAGATAAAACAATATAACTAGTTATAAAGACAGAAACACGGTCATAGTAAGACAGAACTACTGACACCGAAACATCACCAAAAATTTCTTGGTGAAATCCCTGGAGACTCCCAAATCAACAATTCTGAAGTGGGAGATTACGTACCCCACATCCAAACTAGAGACCACCCTCTTGATTCCAGGGTGTAAGGAACCTCGGTTTTTGGTTTTGCACTTTGTCTTCGTCATAACATTGTTGAAGTTATTTGTGAAATTTTTACCAGGTCTAAAATTTTTTGAAATTTTATTTATTTACAGGTGAATATGTTATGAAGGAGATAAGTCAAAAATTGAACGAAAAAATTTTATTCAAATCTAAAAATGTCCTTTTATATTTTTATCCTGTTATTCGGGGACTTGATACTGGGGTCGGAGGTGACAACGGTTCAGAATGTATTGGTAGGACGTTCATAGTTTTGGTTCTTTAAGTGTAACCAAGTCAAGTCAAGTCAGTGAGTCAACACAGGCTGAGAAACACTGGGGTACCTGACGTCGTGGGATCCGGAGGGACAGGTAGTGGTTGAGGGTCTCGAACGAGTTTGAGTACAGATAACTCAGCCATTGGTAGAGTAGGAGATAACAGGGGAAGAGGAGGACGGAAGTTAGAAAGGGTCGTAGTGCCAAAAAAGGTCACTCAGTCAAAAATATAGTCCACCGGTTTCATAACCTCAAAAGTCGAAGTCGTAGTCAGGAAGGTTACTTATGAGTCCTCACATGAAATCCTACCTGACCAACCTAGAAGAACGTCGGGTTCCCTGAGAGTTCTCAGAAGGGGTTGTGGTGTCAAGTTTTCGTAGTTAAGAAGTCACGAGTCGAAAGAAATATCAGGTTGAGAGTGTAGGTATGTACTGATAACCTTTTTGGTATCGAAACTGATCTACCTGGAAATAGAGACGAAAAATTATACGTGTGTCTAAAGAGTCCTCCGTCCAGTCCACCATACCATAAGGGCAGAAAAATTCTTAAAAGGCCAAACAGCACTAGGTGTGTCAGTTTCCGAACCATACCGGTTATTTCGTCTTCATCTACAAAGAGACCTTGGGAGAACGAAAAAACTACTAGGTCGACTACAACCGTTAAACTAGAGACCAAGGAGACGGAAAAGATTTAGGTCGAATTTGTAGACCTTCAAGTACCAAGTGCATAACAACTCGGGACCGAACCTCTTAAAACTTGTAATGAAACGATCGCACACTCTACTCACGTTAACACACCATCAAACTTGTAAGAAACCATAACGGGAAGAAATCCTAACCTTACTTTTGACTGGAAAAGGTCAGGACACCGGTGGTGACTCAAAAGGTTTAAACGACCGCATAACTCACGTTGTGAAATTGTTGTAATAGAAAATCCTATTATCCAAGTGTAACCAAGTTATAGTAAATTTTTTTTTTACCGATTCTCTTTACCGTTGAGTCAGGTCAAAGAACGGACCTCTTAGGGTCCCTACCACCTCGGACTGCCCGACGAGGAGATACCCCAGAGTGTCTCAGCCTGTGCTGACTTCGCTGAATCGTCGTCGTCGTCGTCGTCGTTCCGGATTAACTGAAAGTGATCAGAAAGGTGTTTACAGGGAAAAAAAAACAGGACCCTAGGTTGAGTCCTAAGGAATCCCGGGGATCAAAGTGGGGAACACCAAGATCTGAACGAAAGAGTGTCTTTCTACTCTGTGCCATAAGACAGTTTGGTCAAAAAGAGTCTTCTTCGGAGACTCGACCCTAGAGTCGACTCACGACTGGCGTGGACTGTTCGTTACCCGACCGTGGTGTGTCTGTCTTTCATGTCCTGCGACCTCGCGAAGGGCAGTTGAGGTTTATATGTTTGCGGTGTGTGACGTCTGGCGCTGTCTGCGAGAGAGGCACAACAGTGGAAATAACAAAAAAATAAAAAGTCCGTTCTTAAATACATTCTTCTACTACTTTTCCTTGTCCAGTGAGTTACTGGATAACCTACCTTACACTCGATAAATAAGTTATTTATAAAAGACTCACAGATGTGCGCGTTCTACCAACACCTTTCCTGTGTCTCCGTGGGCCCTTAATCCCTGTTCTACACAAAGACATTATGAACAAATAAATCCTTTTACCCTAAACATTAAGGGTCTTTTGAAACTAGGAGTCGGGGTTTGAAGGCGACAACGTGTGTCGATCGGAGAGAGAGACAGAAAGAGAGAGAGTGTGCGTGTGTGTGGGGGAGAAGGACGAGGACTCGGAAACGGGAAACAGACTCCCCACGGTCGAGTCCTCTGTCATGGATCCTCGGAGGTCCTCTCCTTCTTGGTATCGTAGTCTTCTATCTTCCTTAAGCGTCCCCGGGTTTCACTACCTTCAAAACGAAATGTGAGTGATTATAGTTTTGGTTCGACTTTTTCTCTGCTGTTTCCTTATACGTACGAATATTTGGTTCTTTGCAGGTGAAACAGATTTGACTCCCGTGATTTTCCGAAACCAAGGACTTCAGTTCTTTGAAGGTTTCCAGGACAAGAAAGTTTTGACCAGAAGGTGGAACTCCAATAGTATGACTCACTCCATTCACTCTCTTCATCTTTATACACTGTAGGGAATATGTGCCTTAGATTTTTCTTTACTACGACAACAAATCAGTGATTCAGGACAGACTGAGACGTTCCGGTCCGGGGAGACAAGTACCCTAAAGGGTCCGTTCTTATGACCCCAACGGTAAAGGAAGAGGTCCGGTAGAAGGACTGAGTCCCTAGTTCAGGTTACAAAGGACGTAATCGTCCGTCTAAGAAATGACGACACGGTCGACCCTTCGGGTAAATAAATGTATATTATGAGTTTGTAATATTATATAAATATTCTTGACATAACGTATTCATAAAGTTACATAAACATATCGAGATAGGTGAGGTCACAAGAACGGACCTTTTAGGGTCCCTGTCCCCTCGGACCACCCGACGGCAGATACCCCAGCGTGTCTCAGCATGTACTGACTTCGCTGAATCGTCGTCGTCGTCATTCTGTATAGTACAACTTGTTCACACCCTAAAGTCTCTTACACGGGTGTCGGGACCGTCACGGACCTTACAGGGCGGTGAAACAGCCACTAATACCACATCAACACCGAAGTTATAGACACTAGTCTGACTCCCACAAAATCCATTTTGAAAAGATATTTTGGTAGTCTCTCACTTCGGAAAACTTTTCTGTCTAAATTGTCAGAAAGACCAAAGACAATACCACGAATCAGATCAATGACAAATTGGAGAACAACTGTTTACGACAATTAAATACCTTTGTAGTCTACGTGGATCTAAAAAAATCAAAACCTAATTTAAATACGTCTTACACGAGAATTCCTTTTCGACAAAATAGTCAGACGAGTAAAGAAAAGAGGAAGTGTCACGTAGTCAAACACCGAGAAGCACAAAAAGAACTTCTCTACACGGACTCTAACTAAATGAATGACCGGAAAAGGACCTTCGTCGTAACCAAAATAAATACTTAAGATGTGTAACGAATAGACCCGTGAAAACAAACTAAAGTTTAAGTAATCACTGATGAAACCACAAATATTGACGAAAAAAGATTGAAGGAAACCAACATGTAAGAAATGAAGAACTCATTAAAGATCACTTATATAAAGGTTTATAAAAAAACAATTAATTTTGTAAATACTGATGCCCAAAGGAAGACGATATTAAAACCTGGTTATATGTCATGAAAGGAACAGAACTTGAAGATTTTTCAAATTTTAAAACCAACAAAAAAAAAAGGTCAAACTAGATTCCTGAAAAACTTAATGATAAAAATTAAAGTCAACCAATCTAACTATCGTCACCTTTCCCTGTCCCCTTTACAATAAAAATTAAAGGTCAAAAAAATTCCAAGACAACAAGACCAAAGATAAATAACCAAAACAAGAGACGATAAAACGAAGAGACCAATAGGAGGTCATTTGTTATCCTCTATATTACACTAAATATATGCTATAAAATATTTCTTAACCGAGTGTCCTCTGACCCTTCAGAGTACTAGAAGTCTGTTCCTTCTACACACTTCCACACAATCAGTGAGTCAGCACAGGTTGAGAAACGTTAGGGTGCCTGACATCGGGTGGTCAGAGGCGACAGGTACCTTAAAAGGTCCGGTCTTATGACCTAACCCATCGGTAAGGGAAGAGGTCCTCTAACAGGACTAGGTCCCTAGTTTGGACCCAGAGGACGTAACGTCCGTAAAAGAAATGGTAGACTCAGTGAACCCACAGACGTGGTCCTTTCGTGCACAATTTTAAGATCGGACTCAGGGAGACTTTCCACAAACAATTTGTGGTACGGAACTAACACAAAAATACTCTAAGAGGAATATAAAGATTGTCAGTAACGGTGTCTACAAGTGATTATAAGAATGTGTGTATACATGTATTTGTAAGTACTCGTAAGGTGAAAGAACCATCTATAATTGGAAACTGAATTCCTCTACAAAGTACCTCAAAGTCATAACTATAACGACAGAAGAAAAACACCACATAAGAATAAGATAGGGAATAAAAGAAATAATTTACAGGTTAGAAAAAGAAAATTTTTGTCATGTCGTAAATATTCACACCAAAGGTTTCAGGTGAGAAAGTTAAGGGACAGAGACGGGACCGGTCAATAAATAGACTGATAGACAGACAGAGTGACAACTCTACATCATATACAATTTCCCAAACTTTCACGGGTCGCACATTCTTGGGTTGTTTACAAATGGATACCTGGAAAAAATACTGATAGTAAAATAAAATACAATCTTTTAGTGAATATTTATTCGTTTCGTAAATAGAATATTTATTCCTTCGTAATCTTAAATCAAAGAATTTAGGTCAAACCCTCGATATATAAAATTATCCCACTTAATCACTTCACTTCACTTTCAGCGAGTCAACACAGGCTGAGAAACGTTGAGGTACCTGATATGTCAGGTACCTTAAGAGGTCCGGTCTTATGATCTCACCCATTGGCAAAGAAAGAGGTCCCCTAGAAAGGTTGGGTCCCTAGATTAGGTCCAGAGGGTGTATATAAAATTATCCCACTCAATTTTAGGTAGGTTCAACTAAAGATGGTAGTAATCACCCCCAAAATAAAAATATGGATAAGAAGGAAAATGTAAAAAATAAGTGAGTCTAAAATAATAAAATCGACCTAATAAAATCGACCCCTTTTACCTACTAAGACCTTTAAATTGGTAAAGTTGACCCAATAGGATAAAACATCGTCTAATCAGAAGTATCACAATGTGAAGAAAAATAAAGACATTTCGGAAAGTAAAGACTGAAAACAGTAAACAAAAAAAAGAGAAAAAAAGAATTAGACGATGTGTCAAACAGTCAAAACGACTAGGAAAGTCTCTTAGATAAGGACGAAAGTAACTAAAAAGGTCAGAGATAAAGAGAAAAAGAGACAATATTATCAAAAATAACCAGAGGAAAACGTTAAAACCCCAATAAACGAGGAGGAAAATATCAAAGAATCCCATATTTCAAAACGATAAACAAACCTACACAGAAGAAAAAATTGTATTAACTTGTGTATACAAGTTAATTATATGTTAATATCAATATTTAAAAGGAGAATCCAGACGAAAACGGTACAGGATATGTAAAACCATACAACACAAAAGTATAAACAATAGAATAATAAAAATTTTTAAAGAGTAACTAAAGAGAAACTTGATAACCAGTAAATTCTAACACAACAAATTAAAAGTACGAACACCCAAAAAGACAAGAGATCAAGGTAAGATAACACTAGTCTTTTCTATACAATATACTAAAGTCGGAAAACTTCAAATAATTCAGAAACAGGAGACGAGTCATCTACGAGACACCGGACTGTATACCAGATGGGACATCTTACGAGGTACACGTGAACTCCTTTTACATGTACAAACTATGACAACTCCGTGACAAAAATATTCAGACAATCCAGGTTAAATGAGTCTCACAACAAGTTCAAGACATATCCGGCTGAGTCTTTTTAACGTCCAAGTTAAAGTCTGGTGGCGTTACTTCACTTATAATGATATTTCCCTCAGTGTCCTTAAAAAACCGAAGGGTTACGGATAATTTCAATATAAATATGATGTGACTTTGAGTAATTCACTCGTTATCATAATACAGATTTTTGGTTACATGTACTGAATTAAAATTTTATGAAATAAAGATGTTTTTAACTATTGGTAGTAGACTACTACCTCTCAACGGTGTTTGGATTTTCCTGGACTTCATCAGACTAGGACGATGATAGTTAGACTCTAGTAGTAAAGAACACATTGTAGATGTAAAGTATTCAATGAGTTAATAAAAATAGTTCATATAAACTCAGGACTATATATTTTAAAATTCGTCTTCTTTGAGAAAGGTTTGTAACGTTGCGTTTCTAAAGATTCGACCTATCTTGGGACGAAGGGACGGTGTCAGTTCTAAGACTCCGGGGGTTCCTCTTTAGTTCTAGGAGTTCTTGTTACTAAAAATAGTTCTGTTACACATCCTCGACAGACAAGTTTATGTATTAACTACTTCTATAAAGAGAATCTAGAATTTATTCAGAAAACAACTCGACCCGTCCGAAGAGTCGTCTGTCTCACGAGAGTTAAGAGGACTCATGAAATTTTAAAGGTCACTAAAAACAAAGAGTCTTTTGAAGAACGAAAGTCGTCAAAGAGTTTCTTTCAGTTGTCTTTAGACAAAGTCACAATGTTGCTCAGGTAAAATAGGTAATGTAAGGAGAATGAAGACCTTCTGTCGAGAAAATCTCCAAAATAGAGAGGGAAGCGAGAACATATAATATCTTAAAACATCCTCTAGGTTAAATAATCTAGTGGGTCTTTTTCGGTCCGTATAGGATCAGTCTGACGGGCTCTCAGTGGCCGAAACAGGAGACGAGTCCTTTACAAAGTATCGAGAGAGGGAAGACGTCGAGGAAGACGTAAACGTTACTCTTAAGTTTGACCTCACTCATAGAGAGGTGGACGAATAGAGAGACAGAGTATTTTGTCACTACCTCCGGAATCGTGATTGACCTCCAAACAGGTGACAGAAATTCGCCAAGGGAATCTTCAATAGTGGCTCTCTTCCTGAGTTCACGTTCGTCAATTAAATACCTCGCTGAGGTCCTTTGTGGTCACCCCCTTACCTTTTAACTTGACCCCTCCCTGAAGTTGTTTTCCGTGGAATAACTCGTCTTAACGACACCTGTCGTCGACCTCGAGTCAGAGACTTATCGACCCTCTCGTCCCTTCTACGTAGGGTCTCAACAGGATTGGTCCTTTGTTCCCTCTTCCACACAACCAGGTGACCGAAGAGAGTCAGTGACGGGCTCCCGAAGAGGACCTCTATGATTGAGAGATCGTAAAGACCGGGGAGGACAACCCCCTCTCGTCTGAATCTGTTGATCTTTACCGGGTGACCGGTTCTAAGAGTTCATCGTCGTCGACCACAAGAGTCGTAGGACAGACGTGTAACATCCTCTACTCCTACCCTCCTGTACCTACCCATGGTCGGTGTAGACGATGTGTGAGGAAGTCACGAAGGAGGTTGAGTGACCTCTCCTACCTCTCTAAGGTTGGAAGGGACGTTAGGAGGTCCATATACGAGATTCTTCAGGATCCCTTTTTTCCCTTTAGTACTAAGACCGTTGATTTAGAAGGTCATACACTTCAAAAGACATTCGGTTTTCGTAAAGGTTCTCTTATCTAACGATCAGTGTCTCCTTCCAGGTAAAAGAGGACAGAAATTTCACACCGAGACATTTGTCTACCCGAAGGTCCTATCGAGTCAACCATTTCTTAAACGGACGTTACGTTCTCTGGGACCCAACTAAGGACCCAGACCTTCTAGTGACCTCTCCCCTACCCGATTGGTGAGGTCATAAGAACCCGAAGGGAACACCGAGTCGATCATTTCTTAGGCGGACGGTACGTCCTCTGGACCCAAACTAGGGACGTAACCCTTCCAGGGGACCTCTTTCCTTTCCGATGGGTGAGGTCATAAGACCGGACCTCTTAAGGTATCTGACATATTAGCTACCCCAGTGTTTCTCAGTCTGTGCTGACTCGCTGAAAGTGAAAGTGAAATGATATATGTTTACACGATTAAGTGAAAATCACATTTCTTTTCAGAGTCTTATAATCGTAAGAAATACTATACTAACCGTATTTGATTCGTACGGTTATAACGACTTCGTCGTTGTTGGTCTCCTTCCTAGAAAGATAAAATTTATACATTAAATAAAAGACGGTTGACGAAAAATTTTCACTTACATATTATATATATAAAATCTATATATGTAAACTCTTTGGGGGAACTCTACTTGAGTCGACGGATGGAAATCATGTAGGCGTACCTCTTTTTAAAAAATGTTTCGTACTGTAAGTAAGTCCCATGTAATTAGTCCCTGGATTTCACACGGTCTATGACACGGACCGTGTTATTTATTCACTACTTGAGGATATTCGGACCAGGGTTCCTAGGGTGTGACATCCTCCCTTCTTGTTCCGTCCCTCTTCTCGGTCTAGTCGTCTCCTTCCAGTGTCTCTCCTCACCAGCACTCACACCTGGGGTCTCAGTCTTACCGCAAGAATCGTAGAGACGAGTTTAGGACGACGACTGTGAGTGAGTAGTGAACAGAACTCGGTTGACACTTTCACCGAGTCAACGTAGGTTGAGAAACGCCGGGGTACCTGATAAGTCAGGTACCTTAAGAGGTCCGGTCTTATGACCTCACCCGTTGACAAGGAAAGAGGTCCCCAACAAGGGTTGGGTCCCTAGTTTGAGTCCAGAGGGTGTAACATCCGTCTAAGAAATGGTCGATTCGGTGTACCCTTCGGCTTAATGTCTCGGTGACTAGAAGTCAACACGAGTGGATACTACACGATTATTGTGATAGGCGACCCCTGTCTCGTCTTTCTGATCTCCCCAACTCGTAGTGCAGTTACCGAGTCACTTATCATTTACAGTCGATAATAATCACGTTTCTTGACCTAATCATTAACGAATAACGTCTTATTTAGTGGTGTGTAAATCGTGGAATTTCGTTCTGTATGAAGAGTGGAAAGCCGTAGGCACCCAGTCTTTAGGTCCGTGTCGAATTGACCCAGGACACGAAGTCCGAGAGAGGATCCGAGGTCAGTTCCACGGTTGGTCTGGACCCGAAGGTAGGTTTCTGAGTGTACCTCGTCCCGACGAGGGTTCGAGGACCTAAGAAAGACTTCCCAACCTGACTCAGGAGTGGAGGAAAGTCCGACACCGACCTCCGCGGGAGTAGTGAACGGTACACCAGAGGGGTCGTGCCACCGGGAAGAAATTTTCCCTTCATTGCTTCCAGACGGTCGTTCGCTGCTCGGTGTCAGGGCACTCTAGACAAGTTCCTCCCGAAGACAGTGACAACAACGTAGAGTAACCAACCTTCGTACAGTGCCCAGAGTGGGTCTCAGTCGTCCTCCTCTAGGGAGTTCCTAGAATTGTGACCCTCCACCTCTCTTACTCCCCGGTACAATCCCAGAGGACGATGTTCGCACAAAATTTATACATCATTCAGGGGATGTATACTTGACTAAGGTAAGGCTCTCACCATAAGTCTTCAGGTTGTGTCAATCGGATCTATGGGTTGATTGTGTTAGCCGATATATCATGACGTGACATTATCCAAATATTATGTAAAGTGTGTTTATTATGTATTGTTTGTTTGTGTGTTTTTTTGTTTCTTTTGTAAAAATTAGAATGTTTTGTCATGGAACTTTTCAAGTCATCATGTCAAACTGTTGACCGTCTGTCCCTGTACAAACATAGAAACTTTCAAGTGTTAAACTTCCAAACACACATCCCCTGAATGATATTATGCCATATTCACCAGACGAGTTCCCCCACTCTAATTAATCATTTCCTATAGCTCCTCTCAGAAGTCCCTCATCGACGATTCAACTCTACCCTTTACATCCCTAAAGGGTCCTTCCGGTTCTTGATTCCCGTAGGGTCCTTCTCGTCGTAGGATATGTTCCCGTCCGCCACTATTCGGTGCACAATAGTAGGACCCCCGGTGTACCCCGTTACCTCTTCATCCGTTCCTTCTCGTAATATGAAGTAATTTTATGGGAAGTGGAGGGGGAGACGCAGGTACGGTAGGGGACGAGACATGGGACCCTCCGACTGATAGTGTCGACCGAGGTCGACCCAAGTTCGTTACGACTTGTAAGGTCCTCCACTCTCCCTTCTTTCTCTCTCTGACCCTACAGAGACGAAAGACCTGGTGAGGACCCCCAAACGGAGCTAGACCACCCTAGGAACCTGGTTCTAATTCTGGGAGTGTCGGTCGACACAAAGATCTAAGGTACTGGTGGGGAGGGAAGTGGAGAAGTCCGGGCCCACGCTACTATCACAGTAAACAAAGAGCTAACACACGTACGTACGATTCACATAAGTCAGCACAGACTGAGAAACACTGGGGTACCTGACATCAGGCGGTCCGAGGAAGCAGGTACCCTCAGAGGTCCGTTCTTATGGTCTCACCCAACGGTACAGGAGGAGGTCCCCTAGAAGGGCTGGGTCCCTAGTTTGGACGTGGAGTGCAAAGAGAACGTAACGTCCGTCTAAGCAATGATGACTCGGTCGTCCCTTCGAGGATAAAGATCTAACCCCCGTGAAAACCCCCCGAAAGAATGGGCAACGGACGTTAAGACGTTTACCGGGGAAATAATTTTACAGAAGTCTAATGGGTCACACCCACACCGGAGAGAAAAGACAACCCCAATCCGAGTGGGATCTGAACGACACCGGGACTGTTCCCTTCGACTTCGTGTAGACACTCCGGTCCCCTGTCACTCCTCTACCCCGCCGCCCATGTTCGTACACACTTCAAAACAGGGTTCCTGGATTGTAGAATACCCTTCTCTTCTCTTAAGTCTACCGAAGGACCAGACACGAACCAAAAGGTTCTTTCCGACGCATACAGTGGGTCCCCTTTTAAGTCTCCTTCTGACTCAAATTTTTTACTTACTACTTCCAAACCGAGTCTGTGCGTCTTGACGTCCTGGTACACCTTGTCTCTCGTTACGGGTACTCTGTACCCTACATCTGTAAACATCGGGTCTCCCACAAGACTCTTCTCTGTGCTCCGTCCTCCGTAATCAAACTTTAAACACAAATTTTTGTAACTCCTCTTTTTCCACCAGATTCCTTTCCTAGACCTCTCTCTCCTTGTTCTGTAAAATCTCTATTAATTCTGTTACTTCTGGATTATCTATATTTCCTTGTGGATTTATAAAACGGTAAAAGTATTATGTTCACAAAGGGGGAAAACTAAATGGGGTGTATATAAAAACTGGTTGACAGTGACCAGACCTACTCAAACCAGGTAGTCGTTAGTTCTTTCCGTAGTCGCTGAACGGAGTTCCCTGACACAAGACCGTCCCCTCCATCGTTCATTTTTGCTCTAGCTCCCTCGGTCACAATGTCATTAAATCTTCCACTATTCCTCTGTTTCCTTTTCACACCATCTCCCATCCCGAGTCTCTTCTTGACAGTTCCTTCTCCTACTCCGAGGGTCCTACCTTCCGCGAGGTCCGTCTCCCTTGTCGTCCCCGGTATTCTCTTCTCGTTCGGACCGGTTCACGGTCGCTCTTCCAGTTTCACCTCTCACTCGACCTGTCTCCTCCCTTCTACTATAGTCTCCGTTTGTCCTCTGTCTTCAGTACTTCTCAGTAGTTCCTGTCACTTCTCGGGACTCCCCCCCGGAATACGTCTCCCCCCTCGGTGACACTCGACACTTCTGGTCCCTGACGGGCTACCAAACCTGTTCCCACGTTACACTCGACTGAGTGAAATGGTCCCGGTGCAACGGGGACCATCCCTCAGACCTCCCCGTCCCCACTTTCGTCCCCCTAAGGTTTCTTCCGGAACGTGTTCCCTATACCACCACTGACGCTGGTGTACCATTGTCGTTCTCCCACTCTCACCTACACAATACACGTGTAAAACTTCTACCTCAGTTTTCCCCTTTTTGGTCTATAAAGGATCCTCAGTGACTAAGTCTCCTCCCAGTAGTCACCCAAGATTTTAGGCACCACATTGAACTTCTGTTTGTCCTATGAATGTTTCGGAAGTCCATAGAAGAGTGTTCTATAAATAATTAACGTTTTTAACCCCTTTGGGTCGTCTACAGTGTAAGTGGTTCCCTAAACCCAACTGTAATGGGTAGTACTCTGTCTACCTGTAGAACACGACCTGCTAAGCTTCGTGGTTCCTCCTACGTTTCATAAAGTTGACCTTCGAACGAGTGACACAAGTCAAGTCAAGTCAAGTCAGAGAGTCAGCACAGACTGAGAAACGCTGGGGTGTCTGACGACGTACGGTCCGGAGGGACAGGTAGTGGTTGAGGGCCTCAAGTGAGTTTAAGTACAGGTAACTCAGCCACTACGGTAGGTTGGTAGAATAGGAGACAGTAGGGGAAGAGGAGGACGGGAGTTAGAAAGGGTCGTAGTCCCAGAAAAGGTTACTCAGTCGAGAAGTGTAGTCCACCGGTTTCATAACCTCGAAGTCGAAGTTGTAGTCAGGAAGGTTACTCGTCGGTCCTGACTAGAGAAAATCCTACCTGACCAACCTAGAGGAACGTAAGGTTCCCTGAGAGTTCTGAGAAGAGGTTGTGGTGTCAAGTTTTCGTAGTTAAGAAGACACGAGTCGAAAGAAATATCAGGTTGAGAGTGTAGGTATGCACTGATGACCTTTTTGGTATCGAGACTGATCTGTCTTCAAACCACCGTTTCATTACAGAGACGAAAAATTATACGACAGGTCTAACCAGTATTAAAAAGAAGGTTCCTCGTTCACAGAAAAGTAAAGTACCGACGTCAGTGGTAGTCGTCACTAAAACCTCGGGGGGTTTTATTTCAGAGAGTGACAAAGGTGACAAAGGGGTAGATAAATGGTACTTTACTACCCTGGTCTACGGTACAAGTATCAAAATTCGGTACGACTCAAAATTCGGTTGAAAAAGGTGAGAGGAGAAAGTGAAAGTAGTTCTCCGAGAATCAAGAAGAAGCGAAAGACGGTATTCCCACCACAGTAGACGTATAGACTCAAATAACTATAAAGAGGACCGTTAGAACTAAGGTCGAACACGAAGTAGGTCGGGTCACAAAGAGTACTACATGAAACGTATATTCAATTTATTCGTCCCACTGTTATATGTCGGAACTGTATGAGGAAAGGGATAAACTTTGGTCAGACAACAAGGTACAGGTCAAGATTGACAACGAAGGACTGGACGTATGTCTAAAGAGTTCTCCGTCCAGTCCACCAGACCATAAGGGTAGAGAAATTCTCACAGTCAGTCAGTCAAGTCAGCGAGTAAACACAGGTTGAAAAACGCTGGGGTACCTAATATCGTGTGGTCCGGAGGGACAGGTAGTGGTTGAGGGCCTCAAGTGAGTTTGAGTACAGGTATCTCAGTCACTACGGTAGGTCGGTAGAGTAGGAGACGACAGGGGAAGAGGAGGACGGGGGTTAGGGAGGGTCGTAGTCCCAGAAAAGGTTACTCAGTTGAAAAGCGTACTCCACCGTTTCACATTGTGGTCTGTTTGGGGTCTAAGTTCCCACGAGACGTTTTATAGGCCGGGTATGAGTTCTTCCTTTTTTCATTTGTGTTATTAACTCTTCAACAAAGACTAAAATTTCCGATTTCAAATAACTATTCTAGCACTTACTGAGGGGGGCGGGAAAAAGATTATTTCCGGTAATAATCCAGTTGACTGTTTTAGATTTAATCCAGAAATCTAATCTTTGTTATATCACATGTACGTACGAGTTCAACGAAGTCAGTACAGACTGACATCGGGTAGTCCGAGGAGAACAGTTAAAACACTAAAATTATGGTCAGGACTCAATTCATTCTCTTACATGAAAATCCTTACGTGTAAAATCCTTTACACGAGACTTCATAAATTGTTATTTTTCTTTCTCAATCTACAGTATAGACGTTGAATGAGGGTTTACTGGTCTTATTCGTGATTTTATGTATGGTACTATTACGTTTACACCCTTTTACACTTGAAACCCCCTTAGACTCACTTTCTATGTGTCCTTCAGGAGTATAATAGGAAAGTTGAAAAGGTATTCAGATTTTAATAAAATTTAATATTTTCCAATAAAATAAATGTTTTTCAGAAAGGTCCTTAAAACCCTTAAAGGTCTCAAGGAGTTAAGAGATTAGTTAAGGTCGAATACTAATTTATGATTATCTGTAATATAATTTCTGTATAAATTTAGGGATTTTATTCAATTGGTCTTCCCCTCTAGGTAATGAATCATATACAAAGGGACTCTTAAATATTTAGAAAGGTGAGTACAATTCAAGTAGTCCACCGTCAAAGAAAAAAAGGAACGAGACAGAAACCCATCTTCCTGATGTGTTGAACAACAGTATATTTTAAATGGGGTCGGACACGGGGTGTCGATGGTCTAGGGGAAGGAGAAGAGAAGTTCCTTTTGAGACTGAAGAACCACACAAGAACTACAAGGACCCTTGGGTCGGGCTTTTCAAAAGGTGGTCTCTTAGACCCCACTTTTACGAAGACTCTTCCTTTACGAGGACAGAGGTAATGGGGGCTTTCGTTGTACGTAAAGCATGGAACTAAACTGAATTTAGTTTGAGAAATGGTGATGAAAACTGATATCTTGAGAACCCTAGGTCCTAAGAGTCGACACCCTATTGGAAATCTGGTAGAAATTTAAAACTATGAGTTGTGTAATCCTCCTCAACAAGATTTTTTACGTGTGTGTTCTCTTTTGGGTATAAAGTTTGGTATACCTTTGTTATTTTTCTACACAGTCGCCAAGATCCTTCTACAGTCGTTTAATACTTTAAATTTCCCTCGCTCCGTCGAATAGACTCGGACCTCTGTGTCGACCACGGACCCCCAAACCGGTCAAGGAGCGGGTGTCGAGTGATTCAGTAACAAAGACTGAAGTCCGTCATTTCCACCCTCTCTACCGTTGTCCTAAGTCTGTAGGGACGACCTCTTCTCGGGGGAAAACCGGAGACGAGTCAGGGGTACAGGAACTGTAACAAAGAGTAGACGTATCACGCAACTAGTCTGGCCTACGAAAACGAAGTGAAATCCTAAGAACGTCAAGGTCCGTACCCACTGGTTGAGGTGACAGAACTTGTTCCTCCCAAGACCCGTTTGTAGTAACCACCACGGGATCAGGAGTTTAGAGAGGGGTGAGGAAGTAATTTTGACCGTTCCTTCTGGGGACCATCAGTGTACGAATTCGTCTACTTCTGTGTGTCGGGTCTCCATGTTCAGGACCTACGATACTCGAACCCTGTCCCCATCCCATGTCTTTTCCTTCGTTATCCCACAGACTACCGTCTTGGGGTCTGAGGTGTTGTCCCGGGGGTGTCACCCTTCCACACAGTGGTTGTTACCCATCCCACGGCTACTTCTTACCGACTGAAAATGAGTGACTATAATAGAGCAAGTATAAGGGACACCTGTTACATGGGAACCGGGGTAGGAGTGTCACTACCATTGATTGTAGTGTTCTTTTCTGTTGGTCTGTAGTGTCGGAGGACTACCTGTCATTGGTGCACTGGATCTCAGGACGGTCTCTGTACCTCGGGCTGAAGTTAGGTTGAATGCCCTCTACGAGTCCCCGTCCAACTTTCCACGTCCTCACAGACGTTATGTTGGGTGCGACGTCTGGTTTGTCGTTCCGAGACGAACAAAATACTGTTTAATAATTCCTTTTCTTTCCTGGCTCCCGGTTAGATATCGGACCTTCTCTGATTTTATTGTTTCGTTTTAATTTTGATCCTGTCATTCTTCCTCTTTATAGTATACTGTAGGGAATATACACCTTACATTTTTCTTCGTTATGTTTACTTGAATGTTTTGTCTGAGTATCTGAATCTTTTGCTTGAATGCCAACGACCCCCTTTCCCTACCAATCCCTAAGACCCTTCCAATACATGTGTGACGAGATAAATTTTACCTATTGGTCGCTTCGTGTACGTTGAGACGAGGTACAGTACACGGTAGGACCTACCCTCCCCAAAACGTCCTCTTACCCGTACACACCGACTCAGGGAAGGGAGAAGTAGACTTTGATAGTGTCGTAACAAGTAACCGACATGGAGTTATGTTTCACAAAGCCACGATGTTTTATTTTATTTTAAATTATTTATTTTGATACTCGTCATAATTTGATGTAATAGGTCCCTAAGTGTAAAATAAAATTGTAATGCCTCCCTGAAGGAACCACCAGGTCACCGATTTTCAGGTACAAGGGTTACGTCCCCAGGACCCAAGTTAGGAACCCGTCCCTTGATCTAGGACGGACGGTGTTGATTCTGATCCATGTCGGTTTATTTATTTGTTTACATAAAAAAAAATTAATGTTTCTTTGTATCCTCTACTACTGATATTTTAAACCCTCTCACCAGTGTCAACCTCGACTCTTGCACTAATCTAAGGTCCCTATTGATTGTTATAGGGTAAAGGACCGGACCCACAAGTGTAGTCGGAACCGAAACCTCAGGACTAATTCGTCACGTAACACAGAGGAAAGTCTTATTTAACAAAATGAGTACCGAACTTGTTATCTCCCTTATCCACCTAGCAACCTACGGTAACTACCCTTCGGGTCACATGTCCGTCGACCCTCTACACCGTAGGTCGGGGGTTTGACCCAGACAGACTCCTACTTAGTGTATGAGGTTTGATGATGTGAAAGGTACCTTTGGGCGGTCTACCCGTGATGGACTGGAAACCTTTTGACTCGTTACCTCAGACCCCCAAGAACTAACTCCTCCCTCCAATTCCTCGTGTCACCTGTACCCGGACAACAAATAGTCGTCTATGGTTCACTCCTAGGTGAGACTAGAGGATAGAGAGGGGTAACTCACTTAAGGTGGGTGTCCTCCTTGAATGGGTCGTGGACCCTGTAGGTCCTCGGGTCCGACTGAAGACCGAGTCGGGGACCCAGACGAAACACGGGTCCTGAGAGACCGTCAGATCCATTCGGTCGTCTAGGGAAGTACGCACGACACGAATCAACGAATCAGTACAGGTTGAGACGCTGGACTACCTGATATCGGGTGGTCCGAGGAGACAGGTACCTCTAAGGGGTCCATTCTTGTGACCTCACCCAACGGTACGGGAGGACGTCCCCTAGAAGGGTTGGGTCCCTAGCTTGGGTCCAGAGGGTGTAACGTCCACCTAAGAAGTGGTAGACTCGGTGGTCTGGAGAAGTGTCTGACTCCGAAAGTTCATACGTTTTGTGTGTTCTAATGTTCCCTTACGTGGTTAGTTTTTTATGTATACATAGATATAATTTTACACAATATACTAATTTTACAAGAACGAATTGTTGGACTTTTTTATTTCTAGATCGACACCAAGAGTATGACTGGTACTAAAGTTTCCTGCATTTCTACACTTCCTACTTGTAGACACTGTTTACCTTTTACTATATTTTTACACCAAAAATCCCACTGTCTTTCGTGTCCAAAGTGATTGTGACGACACTAAAAGACAGACGTAAGTATTGTCTTCCTGGACACTTCGGAGATTCTTTTCTCTTCATTCTGTCCAAACCCCGAGAGGACCACCGATTCTGTCACTTCTTAGACGGACGTTATGTCCTCTGAGACCACGTTAGGGACCCAACCCTTCTAGGGGACCTCTTCCCTTTCCGATGGGTGAGGTCATAAGAACAGATCTCTTAGGGTACCTGTCTCCCCGGACCACTTGATGTCAGGTACCCCAGTGTTTCTCAGTCTGTACTGATTCACTGATTGTTAAACGGGAGGGAGGCTTCAGTACCTAAGGGGTGACAATCCCTGCGACGGGATCTCTCCCAAAGGTGTCAGTCTCATAAGAAACGTCTAGGTGCATCACACTTCATCTGATCTAAATATTCCTTTTGAAAGACACATTTTAAATAAAATTTTTTCTCTATGTCGCGGAGTTCCTTCCCGATTACAGGAAATGTTGTTTATCATATAAAGAAGTGAAAAGTAGAACTTACTTTACTTTCTCTCTTCCGTCCAGTGTTCGGCGTACAAATACACAGACAGTCGACCTTACGGGTGTACCTCAAGAGTTCTTCCCTCCCTACAAAAACAACCAAATTCGTCTCCTATCTTTAGTTTATCACACAAATGTAAGTCTGGTGTGATTTTTTTTTTTTTTTTCGTTGGGTCTTTCTAATAAACTCCCGAAACGTAAGTTTACGTATACACACTGGTTTCCTTCACCAAAAAGTCTCTTGTGTAAAAAGGTTAAGTTCGGACGTAAAGAGACTACGTGACTTAAACTTTTACTTTACTCGCAAAGACCACAGAACGTGAAAAAGAATCCATGTCCTGTTGTTTGAAACACAATTTTGACTTTGTCGTGTCGGACCACGGTAGAAGGTCCAACCTTGTCCTATGTCATTCTTGGGATGTACGCACGTAACCAGCAAAGTCAACACAGGCTGAGAAAACCTGGGATACTTGACATCGGGTGGTCCGAGGAGACAGGCACCCTAAGAGGTCCGTTCTTATGACCTCACCTAGCTACACGGGAGAAGGTCAGCTTCAGGGGATGTATCCTTGGAATTTTTTACACTTGCACACAAGGTAGTTAAAGTCCGAACTCACTGTAACGTTGAACGGGGGCATCAGAGGGTAACGACTCCTAACAAGTCGAGATGGTAGAGGCTGGAGGAGGGGAAGAGGTCAGTGATTGAGAAGAACAGATATCTTAAAATTGAGGGACTGGTCCCTACCTTTGACACAAGGGACGTATTGTTTCACCTAAGAATTGGCGACCGGGAGATCCCTTCAGGGTTATTTCTGTGTAAACTACGGTGTTTCATCGATACGATAGTAGACGGATACTCATTTATAAACGGATGTTCCGTTCCAAGATTCACATACGACGACGATGACGACGACGGTTCAGCGAAGTCAGCACAGACTGAGACACGCTGGGATATCTGCCGTCGGGTGGTCCGAGGGGGCAGCGACCCTAAGAGGTCCGTTCTCATGACTTCACCTAACGGTAAAGGAAGAGGTTGCGTACTTTCACTTTTCACTTTCGTTTCAGCGAGTCAGTACAGTCTAAGAATCACTGGGGTACCTGACGTCGGGTGGTCCGAGGGGGCCGGTACCCTGAGAGGTCCGTTCTCGTGGCCTCACCCTACGGTAACGGATTCACATACCTCGGACAGTTTCGGGTCCTCTGTTTGGCGAAAGAGTTCTTCGAGTATTGGGTCCCTCCTTCTTTATAGTAGGGTACCTTTTCGGTGGGGGAGGACCGTTCTTGTAGACATGAAGACCCGATCTCTCTTGGGACGACGACGACGATTCAACGAAGTCAGTACAGGTTGAGACACGTTAGGACATCTACCGTCGGGTGGTCCGAGGAGGCAGGGACCCTAAGAGGTCCGTTCTCATGACCTCACCCCACGGTAACGGAAGAGGCTCTCCCTTGGGATCTATGGACCTTTAGAGAGGACCGGGACTAAGGTTCGATTGGAGACGACCCTTACAAGACTATCGGGAATCAGGTACCTAAAAGTGTTGGCGAAACACTCACTTCAAATAATGACAGGGAGTACCTCTCCTTTAATTCCAAAACACTTCTTTTCTTTGAACCTCACGCTAGATTTGAGAGTACTCTTTTACAAGACGTCTCTTAAATGACTAGAACGTCCGAAAGTGAGTCACTAAGTCTTTAGTCCGTCGTAGGTTTGGTTGTCTATCTCTACCCGAGGTTTCACAACACGTTCCACCGTCTAAAAATATCTTGTTCTACTCTCCCTTGTTCCCCAAATGGGACCCAGAACCCATTCTCTGAAATGGGAAAGTATAGTCCGTCGTACCCCGGTGGACACGAACTGGGACCTACTACCAGACCACAGGACCCCCATGAACGAAAAGGTAGTCTTTAGACTCACGTCTCAAATGGACAGTCGTGATAGAACGTGGACCCTTGTCCTGTAGAAAACAAATTAAAGAAGTTGGTTCTTCTGTGACTCATCACCATCGTCTCGGGGTCCCTCGTACGGGGGTCGGGTACGGTGGTTTCCGGAACTTTATCGTAGAGAGCCCCACCCCGAGTTCTCTGGTGTACCGAGCTCGGCATACACTGCGGTACCTGGTGTGGCCCTACGAGACACCCCCTGCCTCCAGGCCCCTTCGTCGCAGAGGAACAGGAGAAACACGTCCTTCTCGATGTAGTAGAGTCGACTTTTTGTTACGAGTCGACTTTACTCAACTGACAAGTCGACTTTACCCGACTTTTTGCTCAAGTCGGGTAACGGGAAGACAAGATAAGTCATCTACTTTAAATCGTTAATCCGGTATTTCGACTTTTTCTGTTCTGGGGTTCTTATTACGTCCTAACTTACTGTATCCCTACCCTCTTTCTACTCAAATTTTATTGTCTACGTACCTTTGTGAGTTGAATTATTTGGTCTGTTTAGATCGGTGCAGAAACTCCTGTTTCACGAAATTTATGACCCCGAAGTCTCAACAACTTCTCTCTAAAGACACCAGTACCCTTTAGAGGCCTGAGTGTGACAGGTTACGTCACCGATGTCATAACGTTAGGATGTTACAAGAAGGAAAAGGGTAGTCTTTTCGTATGTCATATCCATTAATTCCTTCGTCCGACCCCTTCAGTCTGACCTTTCAACTCCGAAATTCTTCAGAACTCTCCTACCACCCCTTTCCTTGTCTCCGGTACTTGTCCCCCCGACGACCTACTAAAAGATTCCAGGGTCTTCTCCCTCCGTCGGGTCTCTTTCGTCCCTCTTACCCGGGGTCGGAAGGAGAGTAGTTAAGGTTGGTAACATTAGTTAAGGTTTCATCAGTAAGAAACCAGTTTAAGTGGTGACAACGGTTTTAGAACCGAGGGACAGGTGGGTACGGATTATCTTTATAGTTCTGACTCAAATCTCCCTTATCTTTACTGATAGAAATAATTGAAGACGTCCGTTTTCCAATCGAGGAGTTCTCGACACGAGGGAAAGAGCCCTTATCCCTCTCCAAAATTTAGGAGAACTTCCAGAACGACAAAAGAGAGAAAACGTTTCAAAGTTCTGCCGGCGTCGACCGTAATCCGTTGAGCCGTCGACCCAGGTCACAGGGACTTCAATAGTCGGGTCCTGGAAGAAAGACTTTACGTCTTACGATGTTCTCTCACATCCCCCTGTTCTTACGGTACATATCTCATATTAGCTATGTCTCAGTCTCTCATTAATCGAAACACTTCCTGTTCAAGTCGATGTTTACAACCCAAAAAAATTTAATAATAAAATAAAT
This sequence comes from Capra ibex, assembly GCA_006410555.1. Lineage (NCBI taxonomy): Eukaryota > Metazoa > Chordata > Mammalia > Artiodactyla > Bovidae > Capra > Capra ibex. The sequence goes on from SJYO01045292.1 coordinate 35,848,358, forward strand.
GAAAATAGACACGACCCAGAAACGACGATATGGTCGAAAAGAGATCAACGTCACCCACCCCTGATGAGAGATCAACGTTACGTTTTCCAAGAGTAACCACACCGAAACGAACAATGCCTCGTGTCCTAGATCCCGCACCCCAGAAGTTATCAACACCCAGTGGTCGAATCAGCGGGACGTTATCCACCCTAGAAGTGTCTGGTCCCTAGTTTGGGCACAGAGGACGTAACCGTCCGTCTAAGAAATGAAGATTCGGTCGTAAGACTTCCTCTAGTTGGGACCCTAAAGAAACCTTCCTTACTACGATTTCGATTGAGGTCGTGAAACCCGTGGAGTACACTTCTCAACTGAGTAACCTTTTCTGAAACTACGACCCTCCCTAACCCCCGTCCTCCTCTTCCCCTGCTGACTCCTACTCTACCGATCTACCGTAGTGACTGAGCTACTTGCACTCAGACTCACTTGAGGCCCTCAACCACTACCTGTCCCTCCGGACCACACGACGACAGGTACCCCACCGTTTCTCAGCCTGTACTGACTCGTTGACTTGACTTGACTTGACTTCGGTCGTCCCCCGACGGTCGATGTTCACAAAGAATCATCATTATCGATTTCTTATGGGTTCTATCAAATTGAGAACATCCGAACAAACCGACCATACACGGTTTCGGACAAGTGAGTAAAGACCAAAACGACGTTGTGATAGTCTAAAACTCGATCCGGGAGGCTCACACGGAGGACTAAAACTTAAGTTTGGCAAGGGTCAACAAGAAGTAGTGACACGGAGGACTAAAACTTAAGTTTGGCAAGGGTCAACAAGAAGTAGTTACACGGAGGACTAAAACTTAAGTTTGGCAAGGGTCAACAAGAAGTAAAACCCTCTCTTCCGTCCTTCCCTTAAATTTAACAAGTAGGTTCTGCACTCAATCTGTTTCCCCTCCACAAAGATTGACGTCTTCCGGACTCCGACACCGTTGGACTGGGACGTCTGTTGACGGTTCCGACGGGTGACAGCGAATGTCTCCACCCCCACCCCCCTGTCCACCGAGGTCCCCTCCGTTGAGAAGGAGCGCCCGGGGCAACAGAGAGACGTTTTAACTTTACTCCGTTTAGATGGTGTTTTGGGTCGGGTTAGATGTGACAGATCTCGTCACCCCCTCGGACAGAGAGTTGTCCCCTGTAAACTGTTTCGAACCTCTGAAAAGACCTAAAGTGTTTCCGTCCCTGAACCCCCCACCCCAACGGTGACCGTAGAGTTGTCACCTTGGGTCCCTACGACGATTTGTAGGGTATTCCTCTCCTGTTGGGGAAGGAGTCTCTTAGTAGACTGGAGTTTACAATCACCCTGAGTCCTATTCTTGACACGGGACGTAGGAAAGTCCACTTACGTTAAATTTAAGGATACTACCCAAGAGACGAGACTCCTATACCTGTCGTTCTGAAGGAGGAAATGGTTCCTGTGGGCACGGAAACAATTTTCCCAGGTAGTCCCTGGGGAAGTCCCTCACCCAGACCCCTTCGCCCAAACCCAACCCCAACATTATACCTCCTTCGTAAGGTCTCACCCAAAGTCCGTTCCGATTTTGATCCCCGAAGGTGACTGGCGTACTCCCGGGGACCTCCCATCCACTATGGAGTCTCCCAAGGTTAGACTCCAAAGTGTCGGGACGTGGGTGTCAGTCCCAGTTCCAGTGGGATCCTCTTTCTTAACGTACAGACACCCGTAACTCCCCGGGTCCTGGGGTTTCGGACCACCGACCCTTCGGTGTGTACGCCCGTCAAGTCCTGTGTGACTACACTTCCTCCCCACGTACCTTCCTCGACCCCCAGTCCGTTGTGGCTGAGGTCGGGGACCCCCGCCCCCGGTCCCCACCCCACCTTCAGTCCCCCGTCACACCCAGTGACACAGGGGGGAGGACATCCTGTAGAACCTACCACCACAGTTCCCTGTTCCCGACACCTCTACGTCGGTGCCGGGACTGTCCTTAAGGTCCCATTTACGGGGTTTCCGTCCCTCTGGCCCCGGCCATCCGAGGAGTACTGACTTGAGAAGGTACAGGAGAGACCCGAAGGTGTCTTCGAAACTTCTCTTGACCCCGTGTACACTACCCTCCCCTGCCCCCACAGAAAAGAAAAGAGGAGAGGACCGAAAAGGTCAAGGAGAAAGGAGATTCGTGACTGGTGGGGACGGAGGTAGTAATGAACTGTGGATTGTCCCCGGGACCATGTCTCGTATCCCTCTGTCCTCTGACGTCCACCTACCTCTCTCGGAGTGGACTCGCCTGTGGTAACGGACCCCGGGACCCATGGGATGGGGGTGCCTGGTCCCCTCACGGGCGGGCGCAGGTTGAGGAGGGGCTGTCCCAGAAGGGACGGAGAGGAAGGTCACAGAGTTCAGTGGTCTTTGGAAACTTAGGTCCGAAGGTCCTCGTTTTTCTTTTGGTAGAGTTAGGTAGAGTGACTAGTCGTGAAGAGGAACCACCAGAGAAAGTATTTGGTTTCTGGACGGACGCCCTAGGAGTTCGTCAAGGAGGGGGAGCCCCTTCCTCAGACGACAATGTTCGTCTCCAGAAATGGGGTCCCAGGGACCTCTCTAAGTTGTGTCCTGAGACCCACCCTTCTTTACTGTTCAATTAAAAGTGGTGGAACATTGACTTTAGATCGTTAAGACTTGTTGTCCACGTATCAATTAAACATGTGTAGGTCTTTACGTCTCAAGAGGTCGGGAGTGGAGTACACAAACTTTCGGACCCCACCGAAAGGACCCTAGGTGGGACACATTTTTTCGTTCCGTGTGGTCCTCTGTGCACGACGGGGGTTCGGTGACTGGGGCGTGGACCCTCCACCGTGTGCGGGAACCGACCGGTAGGGGACAGGGTCTCACTGTGTATCGTCCGTGTCGAGGGGTCGGAGGGTGACGGAGGACTGAAGTCCCGTCTCACACAGTCCGTGAAATTACGGGATATCGTGCCAGTGACGGTAAAGGAACGGGTCAAGGAAAAGTCAGAGGCCACCCAGGACGGTCGGGGAAAAATGTTAAACAGGGGTAACGGAATTCCTGTAAAATTTAACGTGATAATCGTTGTTTGTTTCTTTTCAGACCTAATGGTTCCAAACAAACATCTAACGAAATTCTTGAGTTTTGTGTAAAGGGATCTTTGTTTCCTCTATTCATTTTTTCCGTCGCACCCAGGGAGTGTCCGGAGGTGGGTCTCTCTTCCAAATCGGACACTACGAGTTTTTTGTATCACAATAAAACGGTCATTTAACGAGAATTTTGTTACGTAAGACTCAAGTCTGAGTGTACGGATCATGGAAGGATCCTTCCGTACTACCAAAATTTCACACTGGGGGTATAAGAAGTATGAAGAAGGTGACCCCACTCAAATACCGGAGAGGGGTCCTTAGACCCGAGACACTGATGAACCGGTTTTCTTGTACCGCCTTTCCTAGGACATAGTCAAAGTAAAATATTTCTATCATAATAGGACTATGGTTTGTTTCATGTTTTTTCTTTTTGGTTTCTCGTCATGGGGAGTATTTATACCTACGTTACTAGGAATCGTTTTACAATCTTTTATCTTAAGACGTTTTACATAGTTTTATTAGTGTGTGGTATAGGTTCACCTACAAAGAGGTTCCTACATTCCGACTAATAAACTTTAAAAGTTTATAGACTTTTACTTAATTACATTAGATGGTATGCACATGGACAATCAGCGAGTCAGTACAGACTGACAAACGTTGGAAGTCTGACATCGGGTGACTCAAAGAGACAGGTACCCTAAGAAGTCCGTTCTTATGAACTCACCCAACAGTAAGGGAAGAGGTCTCCGAGAAGGTCTGGGTCCCTAGTTTGGGACCAGAGGACGTAACGGGCCCATTTCATTTAAGAAATGACAGACTCGGTGACCCCTTCGGGTTAGTTGGTATAATTGTCTGACTTCTTCCTTTTGGTAGACTAACATACTTGACTACTCTCCCTTTTACGTAAACTGTTTTGAGTTATGGGTAAGTGTTATTTTTGGGAGTCCTTATGTCCTCTTGAAGGAGTTGAATTACTTTTGGTAAATGCTTGTTTGACCAAAGAGATGCACCAGTGAGATCTGTCGTACACATAACAACCACAAGTCAACGAGTCATCACAGACTGAGAAACTCAGAGTACCTGATGTCGTGTACTCCTAAGGGACAGGAAGTGAGAGAGGGCCCCAGACGAATTTGAGTACAGGTAAATCAGTCACTACAATAGTTTGGTAGAGTAGGAGACAGCAGGGGAAGAGGAGGACGGAAGTTAGAAAGGGTCGTAGACCCAGAAAAGGTCACTCAGTCAAGACGCATAGTCCACCGGTTGCATAACCTCGAAATCGAAGTCGTAGTCAGACACGTTACTTATAAATCTTGTCTAAAGGAAATCCTAACTGACCGTACATATACCCCTGAAAGATCGTTCTACTTTCAGAACCGAGGGACCAACGGACGAGGCTGTAGTGGACAACAACCTCCACCCCGACGGGTCACCCCCGGTTTCGGGATTGCGGGAGAACCGGTACCAACCGTACCCGTTCCCACCCCTGTATACGAAAAGACACCAAACCCCGACCTCTTGTAGTCAAGAACACTTTTTCACGAAGCAGAAAGGTCCGACGAGAAAAGGATCGGGAGACCGACCTCTCTCGCCCCAAAAATCACGACACACACAGACACAGAAACCGTAAAGACCCAACAACCGAAGAGGTCGAGGTTACGACCCCATAGACTCAGTTCTTCTTGGGGTGCGAGTGTGCTACAAAAGGAACCCGGACTCCAACCAGAGGTCGGTCCGAAGAAAGGTGGAAGGGGTCAGAAGACACCAAGAAGTGTACATTACCGAACCTAAAATCAACAGGAATCGTCCTCCTTACCCCTTTTAGTGGATAAGGTAGAAGGATCTCATAATCCGTCTTCAGGACTGTCAAAACTTTATAGAAGCAAGAGAGAATGACAAATAATAAACCTACACTTCTTTCGACTCGTGACTTTTTAACTACGAAAACTTGACACTACAACCTCTTCTGAGAACTCTCAGGGAACCTGACGTTCCTCTAGGTTGGTCAGGTAAGACTTCCTCTAGTCGGGACCCTAAAGAAACCTTCCTTACTACGATTTCGACTTTGAGGTCGTGAAACCGGTGGAGTACGCTTCTCAACTGAGTAACCTTTTCTGACTGGGACCCTCCCTAACCTCCGTCCTCTTCCCCTACTGGATCCTACTCTACCGACCTACCGTAGTGACTGAGCTACCTGCACTCAGACTCACTTGAGGCCCTCAACCACTACCTGTCCCTCCGGACCGCACGACGCTAAGTACTCCAGTGTTTCTCAACCTGTGCTGACTCGCTGACTTGACTTACCTTATCTTAAAATCCGCCGCAGAGTCTTAAACTTCCAAAACGACGTGATTACAAATGAGAAGGTTGTCACGGAAGACGGAAACAAGGGAAATTTACCCCAGAGAGAGAGAGAGAGAGAGAGAGAGAGAGAGAGAGACAGAGAGAGAGAGTTATAACGAAACAGAGATTTTGAGACTTCAGAGCCCTTCTACTCGGAACCGCACATACAAAGCTAGAGAAAATGACCCATTCGAACTCAGGCGTCTGAGCGCCGGAGTCTTACCCTTTATCAGGAAGATGGTGAATGGACTACCTACGTAGGGGAAACGACAAAAGTAATAAAGGTTCAAAGACTTCTCAGTCTACAGTACAGAAGAACTCACTAAAAGCTTCAAGAAAAGAGTGGACGGACGGGGGAAGAAGTAAAAGAAACACGAGTATCCAAATAGTCTGGAACAAAAGAAAGAAGTGGTAGTGACCCCATTAAGACCCACCCTCCTTCCTCCTTCCGACTCTCGTCGGGCGTTGTGATTGGCCTACGAGTGGGACTGGAAACTCCAACTAGGGAGTCGATGATCGGAGGTCGGACACATTGTGTATATTGGACCATTTCTCAGAAGGTCCTAATCTATAAAGACACATATAAAAAATTGGATTACACTAACGAAAACGGGATCTCTTGACGTGGTAAAATAATGATTGAAGACAGTTTTGGGAGAGTAGACTCTGGACCTTTCTTGAGTTCTTGAAATTCAATTCTACTTTAAGACCTTTTGGCGAAACGTTAGTGACCGGAATATATGACGGACACAGTTCTGATGAAAGGAAAATAAGAATAGACATAAATTCATATGAAAAAAAAGAAACGTTCATCAATATCTATCTTTTCAACATTCCTATTCAGGGTAGACAAAGAGACCACCAGTAGTAGAAGATAATGACCCGTGTAAACAGTGGTGATCCCTTGACTGTAGTGAAGGAGATTCCCGTGTGAAATAAACCGAAGGTGACCAAAAAAAGGAGCACAGGAAAACGACAAGGTCTTAGTGTAGGTCCTCTGTTCTAATGTAAATCAGTAGGATAGAGAGGTCGGAGGAACCCACACATTGGCATAGAGCCTGAAACGAACAAAAGCTACCGGAACTTCTTGTGTCCCACCCGGCACACATCTTACAGGGTCGTTGACCCGGACAGACCATAAGAAGAGAATCAACCCCAGTACCCCAAACCTCAGGCTTTCGTCGTCTGTCTCGTACTCACAGGAAGAGTTGTGCAGGGAAACCCCCTGTGCAGACGTCCCGGTCGCCACCACTGGCAGTCGTCGTCGTCGAAATTTCGACGGCGGCGGAGAAAAGTACAGACGACAGGTCTTCGTTAAGTGATTCAAGTCGGGTGAGGACTCCCCTCGCCCCTCTGGTCATGGAGGACCTCTAGAGAGGACTGGACGAAAAATAAAAATGTTTCGGTCCTTACTAAAGTCTCGAGGTTAACCGACTTCGGAGAGGCAACTCCTCGTCCGTATTAGGAGACACACATACCCTCGTAGGGACTACGACCCGTTCCGGCTCACAGGAGACTCCGGGGGTTGTAGGAAGGAAGGTTCTATTTTGTTAACAGAGAAGAGTCTTTGTTTCAGGTACTTCAGTCCCGTTACCCAAAAGATATCTTTGGTCCGGGTACAATCCTCCGGAGGACCCCAAGTCTTCTCGGTTTAAATATGAATCCACACCCAAAGTCTTTCACCAATCTACAAACGCACCCCACAAAAAAACTTCCTTTGACATGTAAACCACAATTTTCGGACTCCTGGTGCTCGGCCCTTGGACCCCGGTACACGTCCACCCACCCCACCCAAACCCCAACCCCCTCCAAACCCCCCGAGTTCACCCAGAAGAGGGAGCGACGAGGGTAAAGGAGACATGGGTCGTCGGACACGGAAGGTACCACCCCCTGTACCTGGTAGAGAGAGTCGTACAGGAGTAGAGAGGTCCGAGAAGACCCCGATTCCGTTATTCACAGACCTTTCAAGAGACACGAGGGACCTGTCTTCTGCTTACGGTCCGACGTACCTACAACGGGCACATAACGACTGTCGAAGTGGTACGTGTCGTAACCGGTTCGAGGTTGGAGAGACCTAACTACCCGTCCTTTGCCACTTGTAAAGGACGTCACGGTTGGTCACTCCCATATTTTCGGACGTCTTTTTCTGTACTGGGACACGTAGTGGGTGAGTCGTGGAGGTATCTGTGGAGGGGGTCCCGACGTGGGGGTCCAGTGACTTGGTAGAGGTCGGAGTGCCGAAGTCCAGGGAAAAAAGGTCAGGGACGTTCAACGCCTTCGTTCGGTGACACACGTTTGTAGAACTCCACTCCAGGGAGTCGATACACCGGACGACCGGTACCGAGGTGTATGGGTCTCAAGTAGGGTCCCGTCCCGTTCACTTTAGTAAGAGTTGAGAAAGAGTCTTAATGTCCGGTTTTTTGCGTCTTAAATTTTACGGGACCTGAACCTCCTCGGCCGACAGCCCTCACCTTGCTAGGGACTGATATTCCGACGACGAGTACCACTCTAAATATCTATCGTTTGTACAACCTTCTTCGACCCCAGGAATGAGTAACTGAGCGAGTAAGGGCCCGAGTGAGTAGTTTCTACGTCGACCGGACGGGTGGCGGGACGTGGGGACTCCGGGTGCCTGGTTCCTTATCCCGCTGATCTCGGCACCTCGGCACAAACTGTCCTCCGGTTCGTCCCCCACGTGTGTCTACCACTTGGGCGGGCCGAGGAGTGTGAGAAAGGTCCTTGTGTGGGTCCTTTTCCACTCCGGGTGAGCGACGTGTCTACTAGACCGGGTCAATGTCTTTCTGTGCCCCAATAAAAATATTTCTTTCCTTTCTTCGTTAGGAAAGGTTTGTTTAGGGTCGACCCGACTCTGGGGAAAGACATTTTATTTGTGCGGGTCTTGAATCCTTCACGTTTCCCTTTACAAATGTCCCTCTAGACTCTCGGCGGACGACCCCGGCTCCCGGACCTTGGATCCGACAGACTTCAGACGGACAAAACACTCTTACCGGTAACTCCGGAGTCCTTGAATCGGGCCTACGGTCCCAAGAGGTGTGTCACTGTGGTCAAAGAGAGTCTCTGTCAGTGGACACTCCATACTTTAAGTGGTCACAAATTGATTTGGTTAATAAAAATTTTAGACATAATTCGACCCGAGACGACACGAATCGACGAGTCAGTACAGGCTGAGAAACACTGGAGTACCTGACATCGGACGGTCCGAGGAGACAGGTACCCCTAAGAGGTCCGTTCTTATGACCTCACCTAACGGTACGAGAGAAGGTTCCCTAGAAGGGTTGGGTACCTATCCTGTATCCAGAGGACACAATTAGATTAGATGACGGTACGTTAAACGGAAAATAACCATGGATAAATATTATTCGTTCATTTGACTTGTATTCTGAACTTCTTTTGTTCGTCCCACACACACTCATCCACACTCATGTCTCCCCGTGCCGACTCACCTACCTACTTACTCACACACTTACAATCCCGTCCGTCTAAATCGTTTATTTTTACACCTTGTAGACCATTTTAGACTTAAAGACTACTTGTCGTTTATGAAAAACTTCCATTCAGGTAGGGTTTATGACGTACCGAGATAACGTTTATACGTAACTTGAACGAATGTGACTTTTAAAAAGGAACAAATAGACGTTACGTCACATTGACGTGCGGGACACAACATAAGTCGTTAGGATCATTTACTCTCACATATCCCAACCCGATCGTACACACAGCACTCACACTCACACAACCTCTCTCACACACATACACACACTTACACACAATGTCTCAACACATACAGACTCACGAATATGTACGTACACAAATTCATACTTAGGACACTTACACGCGTGTGTGCTCGTCCGACCTCAGTCCTCTCCCTTCCTCCAGACCACTCCTTGCACCACTTTCACAGTGACCGTCGACTCCCGAGGAGGGTCGGTAAGAAGGGGGAGGTCTTTCTTCGTCACGGTTCGTCTTTACGGTTTGACGGTCAGAGTTATTAGAGGTTTTCTAAAGTACGTTTCTTTTTTATATTTAAACTTCTTGAAAACACTGAAACTAGTTTTTGAAAGTGTAGACTTTTGTAGACCAGGTCACTTAGAGACCGAATCCCTGGCTGAGACTCCTAAAAAAGGGCTCGGGGTCCAAGGGGTGCAGTGAGGGAACGAATAGCACATGTACTTATCGAAACTTGATACGGAAGTGAAGTAGTGAGGTGTGGACCTCTTTAGTAGGGTTCTTTTCTCAGACGTCACGTGATCGACGTCGACATTCGAGTCATAAATACTTTATCTTTTGTGGACGTATATGGATTTCCAATAACCTTTCCTACGGGTGCAGTCACACCCAGGTAAAGGTGTCGTTTCGTTACACGTCAGTCATTTCGTTGTAAGTACTTACAAAATAAAATACATGTGAGTTCCGTTTCACCTTTTGTCCTCAGTTTCGTGTGTACACTTTCCCAGGAAGTCGTGTTTATGAGATACTTTAGGTGTTGCATACTTCCCTGACCATCGTTTTCAGGTTTTTTTTTTACGTGTTTTAAAGTAGTTTAACCTTTCTGTGTTTACTTTCCTTTACGAGATTAAATAACCATCTTGAAAAGAAAAACACTACCCAAAAAATTTTTACCACCAAAAAAAAAAAAGATGAAAAGGACGAAAAACATTACTTTTGTACAACGAAAGTTTGACCATTATTTTAAATGAAACCTTCGTCTTACTTGCATGTGTTTCACACAGTAACCACCGCTACATCTGTCCACACGACTCACAGACTCTACCCCACCTCGACTCTCGCCGGACCCTCGGGCCTTAAGAACACTTCCCATCTACGGGTCGACCGAGTACCGACTGGGACTAAGGCCCCGGAACCCCGGACGTCGGTCCCCTGAGACGAATCTCCCCCCACCCATCCATAAGTTCCAGTTCTCCTCCAAAGTCACTCCCCCTTCCAGTACTGAAAAACGGTTCTTACCGATGTCCCACCGACCGGAACCTCGTTGTCATTTTTACGTTCAGATGACGGAGTCCCTTCCTGGAACTCAGTCTGGTCGAGGGTGTTGTACACTCGGTTCACAAAGGAGAGGGACCCGAGAGGGTGGACGACAAGAGTGCCGGGACACGGGTGGTCCAGGGGAGACAAGAAGTGTCGAAGGGTGCTAAGATTGCAGACAGACACTCAGGGTGGAAGGAAATGACAGGAACACATAAAAGAGTTCTCCTGGGAACTTTAGAGACTGGACCCCTGCCGGCCCCGTACCTCGTCTCCGGTCCCCTACCCTGACGTACCCGGGTTCCCCTTCCGACTCCGTCTCAACTATATAACCGGGAAGACTCACCCACTAAGGTTTCACTGTAATACTCTTGCCTTGAGTCTCGGAACGTGACACAACTTGAGACGAGGTCTCGTACCGGGGTCGACCCCGTGTCTAGACATATGTCGGGGACCTCCTCGCGAGAACCGGGGGTCAGACGTGGGGTGGGAGGAGACAGACTCCCGTCGACACCCAACCCTAGACTGACAGAGTCGGTCACCCGTCTACAGACGGAGAGGACGGTCCCCTAGGGACACTCACGAACAGGTTCTTACCTGTGTAATGGGTCAGACCCTGTACAAGTTACCCTGCACTCCCATCCCGGGTAACCCCACACACTTGTGTTTGGAGACTCGTGACTTTATTGTGACACTTCCTTCAGTCCCGGGATATCCTTCGACCGTCCCGTTTTACATCTCCCGTCCTTCCTGGTGGAGCAACTTTGTCGAGAAAAGATCCATACCCCAGTTGTCTACGGAAGATAAGAGGTTTGAACAAACGGACTCTACAAGACGGTAAATGTGTCTTTTGGAGACTCGAGCAAGGACATACAAAAGTAAGTTGTTACTCCTATTACTTACACAGTCTTTTTATTTCTGTTTCTGAGCCCAAAGAACCTTTTAGGTCCTAGATGTCAAAGTGTATTTTGGTTTTCATTGTGATAAAGGGAGTTTGTTGTACTGAACCCCTGAGTAAATTTTAGTATTGACTGTATTCCACACTGTACTTTGCCACTAGTCCAGGTCTTGTCGGGGTCCGGATCGGGGTGGAGACAGGTGAAAAGAGGGTAGGACGTGGAGACAGAGGTGTCAGATGTTGGCCCCCGGGTGACCGTCTATCCGACACCGGACCTGTCTGAAAGCAAAGAAGTGAATTATCCCCCTGTTGAACCCGTTGTAAATCTCTATGGAGGCCGTTTAAACGGAGTACAGTTGACCGAGGGTCATCCCGGTCCAATCAGGGACCCGGTAGGAAGACCCTCTCCTTGAGGTTCCCTACCCATGAGTGACTGAGCCAGTGACCCCGTCTCCCGCACCCAGGAAGTGGGAGTAACCAAGTCTGGTCGGAACTGTTCTCCGGGTCACTACTACGTGACCTCCCGATCAGCAACGATGCAACCACAGGACGGGTGGTCCGTCAGGTAATGTAAGAATGGGACGGACTACAACTGAGTAAGGGGTAGTAAATTGTAGTGACTAGTTACAATTTTACTCAATTATGACTGTAAGTCATAATGATTTACATATGAGTCCCCTCCGACACCGGGGGGAGGACTGTTAAAAGAAACCACGACTTCTGACTTTAGAACCCCTAAAGGGACCACCAGGTCACCGATCATGAAGTGTAAGGGTTACGTCCCCCGGGCCCAAGTTAAGGACCAGTTCCTTGATCTAGGGTGCACGACTTTGATTCTGAAACGTACGGTGTCACTTCTGGAATGTACGATGTCGATTTTCTAAGGAGTACGACGTTGGTTCTGGACCAGGTCGGTTTATGTATTTATACATTTTTTTTTTTTTTCTGACCTTAGCACCACCCCCTCCCCCAGAGTGAAAGGAAATCCTTTCTTACAGTCACCTCTGTCTCCTTACTTTTGTTGGACGGGTAGGGTTGGGTGGCGAAATACTTAACGTTGGGGCTCGTGGGTACCGGAGGACTGGGGTTCTCCGACACATGTGTGGGGTACTATGCTTCGTGGTGACTGTGCCAGTTCAAATTTATCCCCTGTTTCACTCGTGAGAAGGGTTGTGACGGTACCGGTCAGAGATTTGTTTTCGTTTCGATTTGTTTTAAACCTCGAACACCAAATTGTTACTCTGGTTTCTGAACTTTTGACCCAACCAGTGTCTTTCAAGTCTGAGACCCTAACGTAAAAGAGTAAGGGTGCCGCGACTACTGGGACGTGAGGGCACTTTATCCCAACTACTCTACTCTCGTTGTCCTTTTGTAAACCTCCCTTTTCTTTAGGTAAGAAGTACGTCTGTGTCACCAGTGTCACTCGTCTTCTTACTTTACTTCGCGTAAAGAAATTACTGTCAACTGCAAATCCTTGTTAGTTCAGGGACTCAATTTACGTCTCGCAAAAACCGTCCCTCTCTCTTACTGACACAGTTTGTAGAGTTGTTTCGGATGTCGTGGTGTCTGGAGTTGCTGTTGTTCAGTAGGTCCGTGGCCATCCTCCTGTATGGTTCTGTATAAAACATGACGAAAAACGTGAAGTGTGAAATTTCTCGTCCTTCTCTTTTCATTCTATATTCAACATTACTTAGTGTCAAAGACAACTTCTTAGTTAGTTTGTTTGTGTTTAAACTCGGTGGAGCCCTTTTGGACTGTATTGATAGAAAGTTAGATCCTTTTGTGTGTCGAACCGACCTTGACACTTATTGTGTCGTCCGGACGAATTTTCACCAAGTTGTGTATCGAGTATAGTACATAATTGTGTTTATACACCCTAGATCTTTGTACCATATCTACTGGAATAGACGTTTCGTCTTTATCTCTGTGTCTACATCTTTTGTTTATATACTTATGGTTCTCCCTTCCAGCCACCGTCACCTCCCTCGACCACTTTAACTCTCTGACCCTGACTACATATATGTGATATCTATGACACACATTTTATTGACTACCCCTGTATGAGATATCGTGAACACACACGATGCAACGACGTCAACTCAGGCTGAGAAACACGGGGTACCTGACATCGGGTGATCCAAAAAGACAGGTACCCTAAGAGGTCCGTTCTTATGGCCTCACCCAAAGATACAGGAGGAACTCCCCAAGAAGGGTTGGGTCCTAACTTGGGTTCAGAGGACGTGACCCTCTACTCAAGAAGTGGTGATCGTCGTGGACCCTTTAGGGTGACATATCGTATCCCTTGAGATTAATTGCGTGACATTACTGGATTTACTTATCCTTCCTTCAGTTTCCCTCCCCTATACGCATCGTTTCTGCCCGTGTTATTTCCTGTCTTTACCATACCTGGATTGTCTTCGTCTTCCATAATTCTTCTCCATCGTTCTTATGTGTCTTCTTGATATGTATTTTCTAGAAGTACTAGGTCTATTAGTACTACCACAGTAGTGAGTGGATCTCGGTCTGTAGGACCTTACTCTTCAGTTCGTCCGGAATCCTTCATAGTGATACTTGTTTCGATCACCTCCACTACCTTAAGGTCAATCCTTAAATCCTAAAATCCTAAAAGTTTAGGATTTTCTACTACGACACTTTCACGACGTGAGTTATACGGTCGTTTAAACCTTTTGAGTCGTCACCGGTGTCCTGACCTTTTCCAGTCAAAAGTAAAGTTAGGGTTTCTTTCCGTTACGGTTTCTTACAAGTTTGATAGTGTGTTAACATGGGCAGAGTGTGCGATCGTTTCGCTACGAGTTTTAAGAGGTTCCGTCCGAAGTTGTCATACTCTTGGTACTTGAAAGTCTATAAGTTCGACCTAAATCTTTTCTGTCTCCTTGGTCTTTAGTTTAACAGTTGTAGGTAATCCAGTAGTTTTTTCGTTCTCTCAAGGTCTTTTTGTATATAAAGACGAAATAACTGATTCGGTTTCGGAAACTGATACACCTAGTGTTGTTTTACATCTTTTAATAAGTTCTCTACCCTTATGGTCTGGTGGACTAGACGGAGAACTCTTTGCATATACGACCAGTCCTTCGTTGTCTTGACCTGTACCTTGTTGTCTGACCAAGGTTTATCCTTTTCCTCATACAGTTCCGATATATAACAGTGGGACGAATAAATTGAATATACGTCTCATGTAGTACTCTTTAGGACTTGACCCACTTCGTGTTCGACCTTAGTTCTAACGACCCTCTTTATAGTTATTGGAGTCTATACGTCTACTGTGGTGGGAATACCGTCTTTCACTTCTTCTTGATTTCTCGGAGAACTACTTTCACTTTCTCCCCTCACTTTCTCAACCGAATTTTGAGTTGTAAGTCTTTTGAATTCTAGTACCTTAGACCGGGGTAGTAAGTACCGTTTATCTACCCTTTTGTCACCTTTGTCACTGTCTGAAATAAAACCCCCTGAGGTTTTACGTCTACCACTGACGTCGGTACTTTAATTTTCTACGAACGAGGATCCTTTTTTCAATACTGGTTGGATCTGTCGTATAATTTTTCGTCTCTGTTATGAAACGGTTGTTTGCAGACAGATCAGTTTCGATGCCAAAAAGGTCATCAGAACATACCTATTCTCAACCTGGTATTTCTTTGGACTCGTGGTTTCTTAACTACGAAAACTTGACACCACAATCTCTTCTGAGAACTCTCAGGGAACCTGACATTCCTCTAGGTTGGTCAAGTAGGATTTCCTTTAGTCCGGACTTATAAGTAACGTTCCTGACTATGACTTCGACTTTGAGATTATGAAACCGGTGGACTACACTTCTTCACTGAGTAACCTTTTCTGGGACTACTAACCTTTCTTACTTCCGTCCTCTTCTTCCCCTGATGTCGTCTACTCTACCAACCTACCGTAGTGGTTGAGTTACCTGTACTCAAACTCATTTGAGACCCTCAATCACTACCTGTCCCTTCGGACCACACGATGTCAGGAACTCCAGCGTTTCTCAACCTGTACTGACTCGTTGACTTGACCATCAACTAAGTAAAATGAGATGGTATCTTTGATTGTGTTATAACATTCCATTGATATAAGGTTTTTTTAATTAAATTTTTATATAACCTTTAATTTATATATAGAACGATGTAATTTTTTATTTTTTACACGTTACTTTCACCTGTCTCTGTTTTATGAGAAAAGGACTTTAGAGTTTAAAAGTTTCTAAAGAATGTCGTTGATTCCGTCTCGAGATTGACCAACTGAGTTATCGACAGGTCCGTGGTTCCTGGGTATACGAGAAAAAGGGAGACACCCGACTCAACACGGTCTGACCCGGGCCACCATCATTCTACCGACCTCCTTAAGAATGTCGACCCCAGGTCCCTGTCTTTACCCAGTCGGGAAGTACATAGAGGGAGAATTCTTACTCCTTTTGAAGAGGCCCTCGGATCGTCAGTAGAGAGACCCTAGACGACCAGTGGGGACCCGGTCACGAGTCGGTGCTGAGTCAGTACCGCTCCCGTGGTCCGACGGTAGTTGTCGGACATAGTCGGTACGTAAGACGACCCCTCCCACCCCAGTAGTGGAGCCTTAGTGTATCCTTTCCTCTATGGACTTACCTTAGTCTCGCACTACTCCTTAAATAAGATCAGTGCAACAGGTTCAAGTCGACAAAGATTTTCGTGTTTTCAAGTTAAAACCGAACTTAGCTGACCGGTTCTTAAATTTTGTGTAAATAAAGTCTTTTATTATAGTCCCAGTCGTTAATCCCACTGAAAAAGGAGGTCTAAAAACGAAATCAAGATTAGAAGATAAAGTTTACGTACCATTAAATGGAATATTTGTAAGATGTGTGTGTTATGAACTCCCACACATATAACATACCTTATACCGAGTGAATACAAACGTAACCTTACTTGAGACAAGTCCCCTTTATGACGTCTTCACGAGGTTACCATCAGGGTCCGACGCGAAACCTTTCAACTTAAAGACAACAAAGAATTTCATAATTTTACAGTAAAATTTATAAGAAAAGAAACTGGATATATATTATAATTTTAAAGGTATTTCTTTACGATTAACTGAAAATATACATTGACTTCTTATGTTACGTTAAATTATGTTAAGGTTTTTACATCTTTAAATTAAACTAACAATAACTTATACTTTCTTTCTTTTCAACTCGACAACACAGACTTATATAAACCCCTCTTTAGACGGTTTTTTTCTTTAGAAAACGAAGAGGTTTTTCCGGATAAAATTTGATTAAACTCCTGATACTTAAATGTATTATTACGGTACTACAAATAGGTTTCCATCCTCTTTTACACCAGTCAAAATCGGTTGAGGGTTTATCGACGACGACGACGACGACGACGACGACGACGACGACGACGATTCACCGAAGTCAGCACAGGCTGAGAGACGCTGGGGTATCTGTCGTCGGGGGGTCCGAGGGGGCAGGAACCCTAAGAGGTCCGTTCTTGTGACCTCACCCAACGGTAAAGGAAGAGGTCACGTACTTTCACTTTTCACTTTCACTTCAACGAGTCAGCACAGGTTGAGAGTCGCTGGGGTACCTGACGTCGGATGGTCCGAGGAGGCAGGGACCCTAAAAGGTCCACTCTCGTGACTTCACCCGACGGTAACGGAAAAGGCAGGGTTTATCGTTAATTAGGTTTATCGTAAAAACGGGTAGAGATTTTGACATTTCGGGTCTAGGTAGAAGGACACAGACGTGAACTACTGGTGCTACCGTCTCTGTCCGGTGGGTGAAAGGAAGGCACGGTAAAACCAATACGTTGCACAATAAACTAGGTTACAAAGATCTTTGTGTTTCGGCTCTCCATTTCAGGGATGTCCGGGTGGTGAGTGGAAGTAACGAAGGGTTCCAGACAGAAAGGAAGGAAGACAAACAGACAAAACCCCCTTCCCCAGTGTATTTCTCCAACCACGGAGTGAGGGCCCGACTGGGATGTCATAGTCCCTTCTCCTAAGCGACGGTGTGGACTCCTTTGTTTTTAACACAAGTTCAATTGGGTGACAACCGTGAGGTTAGAAGGTGTAGACCCTTCGAGAGTCCTTTCTCGGGGAGACGTGGTTGAGGAACCGGAACTCCCCGTCCGGACCGACTCCGGGACCCCCAGTGCCATCTACCCCGACGGGGACACACGGAACTCACACCGAGGTCTTGGCACCTAGTCACAGGGGACCCTTGTGGTCAGGAGCCCTCCGGATCTGGATGGGGTCCTTGCCCCTCCACGGGCCCCTGACGCACGGCGGTTCGGTGACCCCCAAGATTACTACGAAGTTAAACTCCTGAGACCAGACCTAGTAACAGGAGGGTAAGTAACGAACGTTTTTGCTCAGACATAATTGGTCAATACAGACATTCAATGACTTCCAAACCTCCCTTTCGACTTAAGGGGGTGGATTCGGATGTAACATGACATGGTGTCGTAGGACCCCCGTCGGTTCCGCCGTGACGTCCAAGGTCCAGACCATCTGGGAAGACCCTAGCCTTCGGACCTGGGTCCCTGTCTGTCGAAGAGGACGAGTACTTATTGAGTGTCACCCGTGGGAGCCTGACTCTCGGTCGGGGTCCAGGGGTGTCTGGCCGGAGACGGACCTTGACCGTCGTACACGTGCGTTAAACCCAATTACCTCGAAACAAGTAATTGCAAATGGTAATTAGGTACACAGGACAGACCCCTAAGCGGGATACCCTGTATCTCTCATCGTTGGTGGGGGTGTGAGGGGTTGGTGCACCGGCCCTCTGCGGGCTGCCACACGACAGTGACCCGACCTCGTCTCCCCAGGAGGGTCCTGTCCTCAAGTGATTCTGGCTCACTAGACTAGGGTCGAGTAGTGCGGCACTCTTCGAAGGTCTTGTGTCTCACCCACACCCACATCTCTCTCTACTTTCAGTTCCCCCTACTACAAGGTGTAGAGTCCGTCCGTGGACACGGGACGTAAGACGCACCCGACCCTCAATTCCCAGTTACCATAGGAGACGGTCCACGGGTCCCCTCCATCTCACCTCCTGAACTGAGACCCTAGAAGTGGGTGTGTTTACTTCCCTTAAGTGTGTGTTTACTTCCCTTAAGTGTGTGTTTACCCGAAAGGACCACCGAGGCTACCATTTCATAGACGGACGTTACGCCCTCTGGACCCAAGCTAGGGACCCAACCGTTCTGGGGGACCTCTTCCTTTACCGTTGGGTGAGGTCATGAGAACGGACCTTTTAAGGTACCTACCTCCTCAGACCATCAGATGTCAGGTACCCCAAAGTTTCTCAGTCTGTGTCGACTCGCTGAAGTGAAGTGTATGTTTATGAGATCGAGCCCTGTCTCCCTAAATCCGTTTCAAAATTCATCGACACGACACGACACGAATAAGAGAGTCAACACAGATTGAGAAACTCTGGGGTACCTGACATCGGACGGTCCGAGGAGGTAGGTACCCTAAGAGGTCCTTTCTTATGACCTCACCCAACGGCACGGGAGGAGGTCCCCTATAAGGGTTGGGTCTCTAGTTTGAGTCCAGAGAACGTCCGTCTCAGGAATGGTCGACTCGGTAGTCCCTTCGGGTACTTATGACCTCATCCATCGGATAGGGCAGAGGTCCCGTAGAAGGGATGGGTCTCTAGTTTGAGTCCAGAGAACGTCCGTCTCAGGAATGGTCGACTCGGTAGTCCCTTCGGGTACTTATGACCTCATCCATCGGATAGGGCAGAGGTCCCGTAGAAGGGATGGGTCCTTACCTTAGTCCCAGAGAACGTAACGTCCGTCTAAGAAATGGTCGACTCAATGGTCTCTTCGGGAAATTCATCGATTTACCGGGATCTCACTCCTCGACCCTAGACTGGGGCTGGACATCGAACACGGACGGGACGTCAGGGTCCACCAAATGGACACACAAACATATTCTAGCCGGATGTGCAAGGTCGACGAAGAGAGCTGTTCACTCCGACTCCCACACTTTCACGAGTTGCCACACGTTATTGACCTAGATGAAAATGGACGAAAGGTAGTCCAAAAGGATTCTATAGGAGGTCTTGAATAAAAATTTTGTAGGATTTATAGGTCGTCGTCTTTGGTTCTCGCCCTCGTCACGAGACGCACGTATGGACAGGTCCTTCACGACCTCAGTGCCCCCATGACTTTGGTGGTTTTCCGGGGGGTCCTCAGAAGACCGAACAAGAGCAAAGAACGAGACCTCTGTCATGATCACGGACCGTTGAGAGGGTGGACTCTAAAAGTACAAAGAAGAGGTGAATGGGAAGGAGAGCGACGACAAGACCTCCACGAGGCCCAGACCTGCTGTCACCCCCACCTTCACCCCCGACGGTGACCGACTCATTCCGGTCCCAGACGTCATATGTTAGTCGGTCCAGACGATCCTTCGGGTGGAGGGCAGACGTCTCATCTTCGTGGAGTTCGGGTGGACGTGACCCAACTCGTGGTCTATGAGTGAACCCGCCTGGAACCTCTACGGGAGAGACGGGAGTCCACAGGTGTGGAACCCGTCCTAATGACTCGACACAAACCGTCCCCGACCCGTCTCTGTCCCGGTAGCCCGACCCCTTCGGTGACCCTCCTTGGTAAAAACGGTGTACTTGTTTAATTATTCGCCCTTTTGGGGTGTGTTTAGGATTTCACGTAGACTAGCCGAAAGGCCACCTGGGTGGCGACGGGTACTCGAAGAGACGACTACGGTCGGGTGCTAGAAGGACACGACCTTTCTGGGTCGTACTCGGGGTCGGGACGGGTCGGGACGGGTCGGCGAAAGACCCCTGGTTCCTGGTAGTGCTCTACCAAATCCGGGACAAAGAAGAAGACCCGGTCACCCACCCAGGACGGGACTGGACGAAAACGGAGAAGAGACTTCATACCCTTATTTCCTAGAATGTGAGAGTGGACACTTCTCCCGGTTCACCCCTTCCATACCCTTCCGGACCCTTGGTGCACCAAGTACACCTTCCTCAATACCCAGAAGAGGAAGAAAAGGTACTCCGGTGTCTCGGGTCTCGACCCACCCGTAGCCCCCAAGACATACACCGGAGGGGATGTACTTGGGATCCAGTGAGTCTCGACAAGACCATTGTCGTGGTCCCTACTTACTAGATGGGAGGTAGGGAGGGTGTCTAGGTCAGGCCCACGAAGACAAAATTCACACCGGACCACCTTGAAGATTCAAGTTCCGGTTAACCGTCCACACGTGTACGGGACGACTACCTCCCCTACGAGGAATCTCTAAGTCGGCACTTTGCCACCGACAGTGAAGTACACACCCAAGCCTCAGACGCGACGAGGGTCTGAGAGAGGTGTATGCATAAATAAGCTATTCGGCAAATATTCTTTGACCTGACAGAAACTTTACTCTCTGGTGGAAACTCAGCGACAGTTGTTCGACATTAAGACTCTTTGACGTGGCAAAGACTTGGGTCGTAGACGAGACGCCACATCGTGGAACCGTAAATCTCAAAGATCCTCTTACCTTGCACAGGTGGACCCAAACGAAACTCGGCCGAGACTCTCCCCACTCTTCCTCCCTCGACTACGACAGCCCGGGACAGGTATGGGGAGCCGGAACGGTGACCCCAGTACCCTTGTCGCAGTGTATGGAAGGGAGGGGGTCCCGGAGAAAAGACGACCCCCTCGGTCACAGGGACTCTCGGCGGGGCCCGGTACTACTTACCGTGAGACGACGACCAGGGTCTGTGGGGTCAGGACCGTCTGTGGGACCGGTGAAGTCGGGGCCCTCCCCCGTCCAGTGAAACGTAAACCAGGAGTAGTGGAGGACCTAGAGGGACACCCAGACTCCGGGCTACGGGTGCACCTCTAGACGAGGATCTTTTGGGACGAGAAGGGAAGGGGTCGAATGAAGAAGAGACGGGACTCCTACGTGGACCCAAGTGGAAGGTCCTTTTGATATATTTTCCGTCTTTCCTTCCTCTGGGCGCGCACCGGAGGGAGTCCCAGGAACCGTCCCTGTCCGGGGCAGTAGGAGTCCCTTCTACGTCCACAACCTACTACGAGACACAAAACAAGGGCACTTTCCTTGTATTTGTCACCTCATCTCGGAGCCTAGTCAATGTTTGCCTCTCCTTGAATGAGTATTGAAGGGAAAAATTAAAAAATTTACGAATGAGATTACCTCCCAATCCTAAAAACTAAAAATGAAAAAATTTGAGTCGACAAAGGATGAAGACGAAATATTTTAGTCTTAACTCCTCTAGAGTCACAGAATGTCCCTTATCGCGGATGACCTTAGGGTAGGGGACGGGGACTCCTAGTCGTCGAGACTCCGGGACGACCCTCGGGCCCCTGACCCTCGGCCTACCAGTCCACTCTCGGCGGGAACAGTCTTGTTTTGGTGTTTCACTACGGGAGTGGAGTACGAGACAGATCAGGTCTCTACTACCTCTTGGTGTCAGGAAGTAATATTAAGTTAAGGGCCCGTGAGACTCCTTCAGCTCGGACAGTGTCCCAAAGACAGACCTGACAATTCGTGGTAGTGACTATGTGTGCCAAGTAGTCTCTATTCCCTGACAATGGGAGGACGGTGTCCTGGTCTGCACGATTGACAACGTCTGTAAGTCCTTGTCAACCTATTATAGACGATTTTAGATTTTACAGGTATGGAAAAGTGAGTCTATAAATCGGAACTCTGAAGATATCTATGGATTAGAGATGTAGAGTCTTTAAATCAGATCTTGATGAAGTTCTATATGTTCCCCCACCATTGGTACTGAAACATTTATTATGGTTTTTAAATTTTTTTTCTTTTCTTAGTTGTCCCTTGATCAATTTACACACACACAAGTCAGGAAGTCAGTACAGACTGAGAAACACTGGGGTACTTGACATCGGGTGGTCCTAGAAGACAAGTACTTTAAAAGGTCCGTTCTTATGTCCTTACCACACGGTAAAGGAAGAGGTCCCGTAGAAGGGCTGGGTCCTTAGATTGGGCCTAGAGGACGTAACCGTCCACCTAATAAATGGTAACTCGGTAGACCCTGTGGGACTTATCAATTTATCTACTACCTTATGCTTGATAAGAGATCTTATACCACGTCGGTAAATCTTCTTACTACATTCGGTTACAAGTGGTGTACCTTTTTTAATTCTAATTAATGTACTTTTTTCATTCACGTCTTACAATCTAAACGATCGGTGAGTCAGTTTAGTTGGTTACCTAGTTGGGTCCTCGATGACGTCGGAACCCACCGTACGCCACACACACACTCCTGCAAAGTGGGTCCCGTACACCCCCTCCGGCCGGTTAGGTGTGTCAGTGGAGGGACCCCACGACCGGACCCACGGGAGCCCGTCGTCCCGTGGTGCGTACGTTTGTACCGACGTCCACCCTCTCACCAGAGGGAGGACGACACACCAATCGTCTCTTCACTCAGATGCCTCGTGGTCTTTCCTTTACCTCTCTGATTCTGGGTTCCTCCCCCCGTCCCCCGGTCGGTGTACTCTAGGGTGCTGAGACAGGATAAGGTCGCAGTCCCCTATACGGGTGGGAACCCTCTGTGTCGAGATGGGAGGGAGGGGCAGGGGTCTTGACTCCCTGTTCGAGGAAAGATACACTTTCACTTTCACTTCAGCGAGTCAGCACGGGCTGAGAAACGGTGGGGTACCTATCATCGGACGCGGTTCGAGGAGACAGGTACCCTAAAAGTTCCGTTCTCATGACCTCACCCAACGGTAAAGGAAGAGGTCCCTTAGAAGGGTTGGGTCCCTAGCTTGGGTCCAGAGGACGTAACGTCCGTCTACGAAATGGCAGACTCGGTGGTCCCTTCAGGAAAGATACACCCTCTACGAATTAAGTTGAAGTCAGGAAAG
This sequence comes from Capra ibex, assembly GCA_006410555.1. Lineage (NCBI taxonomy): Eukaryota > Metazoa > Chordata > Mammalia > Artiodactyla > Bovidae > Capra > Capra ibex. Next base: position 35,871,548 of record SJYO01045292.1, read on the forward strand.
AGAATGAACGGTGGGGGACTCGTGAAAGTTTGTGTACAGTCAAGACCTCTAGTCTTTGATAAAGACAAGCATTTGGAGAACGTCTAAAGAACTGAGCGACCAACGAACCGTCTGATGAGGGAAGAGAACTGGAACTGGAGACAAAGTACAAAAGACAGGTATCACACATTGCATCAGGACCGACGAATCGACCGTAAAGTATTTACGAAAACCACGTACTTGGTCATCTGAATGGAAGTTTACTGTGTCGCTGGTCGCTCCTCCCGGTCACCCAAACGACATACTTTTGTGAGGGACAAGTTGTCTTGACAGGAAGTAACGACTACAAGTTACTAAAAATGACGTTTTATCAAAGTACACACTACTGTGACGTGGTAAGTATTCCGGAAAAGTGTAGACACTAGTGAACAAACATCCCTGTCCGAGACCCCTTCCCCTGAGGAGGATTGAGTGCCACGCACACACACGCACGATTCAGCGAAGTCAGCACAGGTCGAGACACACTGTGACACCTGACGTCGGACGGTCCGAGGTACCCTAAGAGGTCCGTTCTTACAACCTCACCTAACGGTACGGGAGGAGGTCCCCTAGAAGGACTGGGTTCCTAGCTTGAACGCAGAGAATTACAAAAGACGTGAGCGTCCGCTCAAGAAAATGACGTCGCGGTGGACCTTGGGGTAGGGTTGGGCACCTCATCCCCAGTTAAGTCCTAAACTTAGGTGATGGTGGCCTCGGGGACCATGGACACAGACTCTTCTTTATGTCCCGTCGGACACGAGACGATGTCGAGTCGGGTGACAGGGTCGTCGGTGTGGGCGGTGTGAGGGACACTGAGTCCTGTGTGAACTCACGACTTTAACCGAGTCAAGTGGTTTCGGGTCTTTTAAGTCAACGGGTTCAGGGGCCCCTGAGTATAAGTTTGGACTTCTCCTTCTTCCTCCATGGAGGTGAATCTCACTCTCTCTTGAATGAAGAGTCCCAGTATTCTAAGTCAAAGTTCTAGAACGGTCTTTGCACCAAGTATATTTGGATCATAGAACACTAGTTTCGGTTCAAAAGTACAATTTGACTTATTTTTGCAGTGCAGTGTTCTCGTCCGTCGCAAATCGAGACTTGACCCTACTAGACTCTTTAATAAAGTTATCGAGGTGAATTATAAACCTAAGGGGATCGACTGGTCATTTGGGTTTGAGAGAGCGTAGAAAGGAAAGGTGAGTGGACGTAAATACTGGAAGAAAAAGACCGGTAACTACCGCATACACATCGGTTTGTTCACGGTACGGGTCGAATCTGTGTTAGTGGTGTAAGGACCATACATGAAGGAAACTGTTTTCTGTCATTCACAGAAATCGATTAGCAACGGTACTGTTATGGTTTTGACTTTCTTATCACAAAGAACGTGTGGTTCCTATGAATGTTACATCCGAAGTGCACTCAGTAGTAGAGAATTTGAAAACAATTCTAAATCTCAACTGATAGTCGGTTAACAGGGAACTGTAGGTAGGTAAGAGGGTCAAAATAAACCGAACGACAGGGGATAAGATAGGTCTTCTCAGTTCGAGGTCAAAAGACTTTTCGGAACATGTAAACCGACGACATATGGTCTGAGTCTCCAGTGAGGTCCACCTGGGAAGGGTCAACCATTATCTTTGTTTTGGACAGTGTGGGGGTCCTCCGACAGTGAAGGGAAGGGCCCTTCAAATATCAAAGTGACGGAAACCGGTTCCAAGACAAACGTAAAGACATTAATAAGTCGGGAACTTTAAAGTTTTAGGAACCTGTAAACGGAGAGACAGACCAGTGTATGGTGATTGTTCTCTTCACTTTTTTGTATCCACTTGGACTATTTCTAGTCATTCATTCATATGTGTGTATGTTGGTATGTATGCACATCATTCAAAACACCAGACTCTTACCACGTAACGTCCGTGAGTTATTTACGTATAATTTAATTACTAATGTTCGTGTCTTAATTTTATCTGAACTTGTGGACATGTTGAGTAGTCGGGTAAAACTGAACCGACGGAAATCGTACTTAAGAAACATCTAGGACCTATACACAAACCTCCCCCAACTGACCTACCTGTTCCTCTCTTCTCTTAAGCCTTGTTCTAGGTGGACTAAATACTACTTTCCTAGGGGTTTTCCGTCGGTAGAAAAGTCGTTTCACGACACAGCTGACCAGGAGGTCCACCTTTGTAACTTGAAACTGGGGATGAAGTAAGTGTGGTAAGCATCTTTGGTCATGGTCTATCTATTATCTGACTTTGCACTTTCCGTTTTACTATTTGAAACTCCTTTTGCCCTGTTGTAAACATACTGGAAGTTACTTTCAGGTGAGGACATACGAGGAAACTGTAAACCACTTTAACCCTCCTAGAGTTTACCGATTTGGTGTCTAGTGAAGGGGTGAGTCGAGGGTGCTTATTCAAGGGATTGTCTTGTGGGGAGGAGTGACTCCCTTGGTCACGTCGAGGACGAAGAAGGACTCATGACCCAAAGTTAAGGGACGTTGTGTGTCTCGGTAAATTTATTTTGTCAGCGGACGACAACCTTGGTTCCTTGAGGAGGGGTGGGAAAACTATGACTGGTGTGACGGTCAAAGGGTGTCCGAGACGACCAAGTGAGACTAGGGTTCGCGTTGGGGACACACCGAGACGTACCTTACACTCCAGAGGGGTCCGACACTCATACACTAATTGTTTGACTACCGTTAGAGTAGAAAGTAATAACCCACGGTACACAAAGCGGTAGGGGTATTGGGATCCTACCCTTAAGGAAAGAGTAGTCGTCTCGTTTGTCATCCGGTAATTTTGTAGACTGGTAGGTAGATGGGTAGGTAGGTAGATATGTAGATAGGTAGGAGACAGGTTAAGTCAAGTGAAGTCAAATCAACGAGTCAGTGCAGGTTTAGAAACGCTGGGCTACCCTACGTCGTGCGGTCCGGAGGAACAGGAAGTGTTTGAGGACCTCAAATGAGTTTGAGCACAGGTAACTCTGGCACTACGGTAGGTTGGTAGAGTAGGAGACAGCAGGTGGAAGAGGAGGACGGAAGTTAGAAAGGTTAGTAGTCCCAGAAAAGGTTACTCAGTCGAGAAACATAGTCCACCGGTTTCATAACCCCGAAGTCGAAGTCGTAGTCAAAAAGGTTACTTATAAGTCCCAACTAAAGGAAATCCTACCTGACCAACCTAGAGGAACGTCAGGTTCCCTGAAAGTTCTCAGAAGAAGGTTGTGGTGTCAAGTTTTCGTAGTTAAAAAGTCGGGAGTCGAAAGAAAAAGCAGGTTCAGAATGTAGGTATGTACTGATGACCTTTTTGGTATCGAAACTGATCTGCATGGAAACCACCGTTTCATTAAAGAGACGAAAAATTATACGACAGATCCAACCAGTGTCGAAAAGAAGGTTCCTCGTTCGTAGAAAATTAAAGTACCGATATCAGTGGTAGACGTTAATAAACCTCGGGGGGTTTTACTTCAGAGAGTGACAAGGACGACAAAGGGGTAGATAATGGGCACTTCACTACCCTGACCTACGGTACTAGAATCAAAAGACTTACGACTCAAAATTCGGTTAAAAAAGTGAAAGGAGAAAGTAAAAGTAGTTCTCCGAGACATCAAGAAGAAGCGAAAGACGGTATTCCCACCACAGTAGACGAATAGACTCCAATAACTATAAAGAGGGTCGTTAGAACTAAGGTTGAACACGAAGTAGGTCGGGTCGTAAAGAGTACTACATGAGACTTATATTCAATTTATTCGTCCCACTGTTATATGTCGGAACTGCATGAGGAAAGGGTTAAACCTTGGTCAGACAACAAGGTACAGGTCAAGATTGACAACGAAGGACTGGACGTATGTCTAAAGAGTTCTCCGTCCTGTCTAGGTGGATGTATAAAATGTTATGGACATCAAAACGAACATAAAACTTTACTACAAAAATATCTACGTGATTCTTTTATAGTGGGGATGTGGACAAGTTCACAAAGTCATTCTCGCGGAAGTCCCAAGAACTTTCGAATTAAAGGTCTTTACATTCCGACGACTGTGTGGGTCACTACGTTTCCACCGTACTGACACCTCGTTTCCATGTGGATTGTAAGGTCGTTTCTTTGTTACTCCTGGACTCTTTCCAGTCGGTCTAAGGATGGTAGTTGCTCTTGCACAAAGATTTCACGATTCACAGGACGTCTTTCCTGTAGTGTCTCGCGGGTGTGTGTTCCTCGACACTTACTACGAGTCCAACTTCTTTACGAGAGTAGGTCAGAGAGTCGTACAAGGTGTGACTCCAGGGTTCTGTTCCCTCGAGACTTAGACCCTATGAGTACCTCCGAAACTCTAAGTCTTTGTGTGGACCACGTCGACTCAGTTACCCACTCTTCCGACTGGACCTCCCTGCTCGTTAGTCGGAACCCGACGACGAGATCGGCCTGGCAGGAGGAGATGAGGGTCCACGACCTTTCAATGTCAGAGACTCAGGGAGTCGACGGACGCAGAGGTCAAACCCTGGACCTCTCTAGACACGAGGACGGACAATAAGGGAAGTCGGGTCTAAAGAAGAGATGAGGTTTGACACCTCTCACGTCTCCCCTTTGGGAGTTCTCTTTTGTGACGTGTGTGAGTTTTGTCACTTGCACTTTTGAGGTCACTTCCACTGCTGGAAAGTCTAACAAGTTCAACAGACCAAGACACCATTCGAGACTGTCAACAGTAAAACAGGACCCTAAAGCTTCCACCCTTCTCAGAGTTACGAGTGCGTCAGGACCGAACAGTCGGGACTCACCTGTAGTCTACTTTTACGGACCTTGGTCCGTAGGACGACAAAAACTACTGGAGTCCACTAAGGTCCCAACTCCGTCCTAACTCTTGTGTCTCCATCCACGAGGTTTAAAGGAACTGATGTCCACTTCGGTGCTCTGAGTCGCTGGGGTCGTTTCGTCCTGATGTACCGGGCGGCAGTAGTCCTTCTGTGACGACAACATAATGGGTCCAATCGTAGAAAAGGTGAGGGGTCTTAAAGTACAGAGACGATATCCCCTTATATTCCTCTGGGTCACCTTAGGTAGTAGAACGAAAGGTAAAAGAATCCTCTGACCGACTGATAGTGTACCGGTCTTTCCAGGTATTTAAAGGTCCCACTTAAATATGGTCTTCGAACTGATGTTTTAGTGTCTTTTTCGTATTCAGTATCCTTTCTTTAAGCTAAGATGGGATAAAGTGACTCCTACTGTGTCCCTTTCTTTTATCAATAACCAAAGAAAAAATGATTTAATAAAAAAGGTCAAAATAACTCTTTATTAACTGTATGAAATGACATATTTAAATTTAGTATGTCGTACTACCAAACTGAATGTACATAACACTTTATAAATGGTATTGTCCAAGTCGATTATAGGCAGAAGAGTTTATCTACGTTACTTTTCTTTTATTTTTTCCTTTTTTATTACAGACACTACTCTTGAGAATCCTAACTGAGAGAATTGAAAGGGTATATAGTATCTCGTCACGATTGACATCAGTAATATAGTGTGTAATGCAGAGACCACAAATGAATAAGTAGAATACTATGGTTCAAACATGGAACACTGAAGAAAGTAAGTTAAAGAGAAGGGAGATGGGAGACCAATGTTCAGATTAGAGAAAAAGATACTCAAACCAAACAAATAAAAATATGAGATGTATATTTACTCATAAACAGAGAGGGACAGACTGAATAAAATGAATCGTATTACGGAGATTTCAACTAGGTACAACAGTGTTCACTATCTTAAAGAGGTAAAAATATCCATTCATGATAAGGTAACACACACACACACACACACACACACACACGTACACACACATCTCACTCTCTCGTGACCCCCGAACACACTAGTGTGTGTCCCTCTCCTTTGGACTTCAGAGGGTCATTACTTGTTGGGTGTCATTTGTCTATATGGTGACTACTATTCTCTTCTTGGACTACTTCAGTGTCTCACTACGACCCCTGGTCTCCAGGGTGGGTGTTGAGACCTGACAAGAGCTACCTTTGACAGATCCATGACTGACTGGTCTAGGTTCCACTGTAGACGTCTAACAGAGGCAGTAGGGTCTTTACTCTGTTGTCTTTCGTCTCCTTTCGTCTCCAACTATCATTGACGGAGGGAGTGAGCTCTTTTGTGTTTCAAATGGTATTTGCGGTTTTCACTGGAATGACTTCACTTCGGCATACATTCGAGGACTACCTTGGACCGACCCCCTTCCTCCACCAAAAACTCCGACCCAAACTCCGACGAATCCAAAAACTCCGACACTGGGGTCCCTCTTACTTGGTCTTCTGGAAAGGTATGGACCGACCTCCGAAGAAGAGTGTGTGTGAATCGGTGAGACTTGAGTCCGATGTGTACAGGGCTCCTCGGTACCACAGAAAGTGATCCTGAAGTGTCCCGTCGACGCTCTGACTGACCCTACGACGAACCCTCCCTGAAAACTTCTAAGACTTATCTCCCATCCAGACCTCCTTTCTCGGTCGTTGGAGGTGAAGGACCCAGAGAGAAGGTACTTCCGACGGACTAAAGAGGTACAGATGTCCCTCGAGTTGGTCATCTCTTAGACGGACGTTACGTCACCTGGACCCGAACTAAGATCCCAGTCCTTCTAGGGGACCTCTTCCCTTACCGTTGGGTGAGGTCATAAGAACGGACCTTCTAAGGTACCTGTCTCCTCGGACCACCCAATTTCAAGTACCCCAGTGTCTCTCAGTCTGTGTTGACTCACTGAAAGTGAAAGTGAATAGAGACCGGTTAGTACGACTACGTCTCAGGAAGGACCGCCGTGTGTGTAACGAGTCGGTTCTACTTACGGTCGCTCTTCCTAAGACCTTCTACTCACCTGTGCACCGAAGAGGAAAACTGGAAAGGGTGTAAGGAGACTAACCATTACCGAACAATCAATATACAAGGAATAGCCCTGGAGGACAGTGTTTTATTGAGTACACTTACCAATGATACCACGGACCGGGTCCCACCCGTAAAAGTCGGTAACACGAAGGGGATGGTCGAGGGGTTGTAGGTACCTTTCAGGTGTAGGAAGAGTTCTGTAAGTCCTCAAAGCCACCTATCCACAGGAGGGGTAGCGAAACTGAAACCCCATAAAGGGTCAGGAATGAGAAATACAAACCTGAGATAAAGTAGTGACGAACCTCTCTTGAATTTGGACTTGAGATTAAAGTAGTTGTGTGTACATGTACGTGAGTGTGTGTGTAACGTCAGTCCCCCCGTGACATCAGTCACAAACTCCCACCCCCCACTTTCCTAAACGTAGTTCTTTCCGGTTACTTCATTTTAATTAATGTACCAGGGTGGAAGGTTCGTGAAGTGGGGTTCCGTGAGCGACCCGGTGAGTCCCCGGTGGGGGTAGGGTGAGAGAGGAAATGGAGAGTCCCAGAGACTTTGGAAACGTAAAACTTATGTCTCGTCCACCTCGATCGAAGTCTGAGTATCGGGACTGGTCGGAGGGAGGGGGTGGGGCGGGGTAGGGGTGGGGAAGAGGACGGGACGTCGGGTGGGTCTTGAGAGAAGAGTGGTTCTCATTAGGGGAGACGGGGTGCTCTCCTTCCTATCGAGTTCGGGACTCTCATTGGTGGGTGTGGCGTGGGTGACGGGGTGTGGGTGGAGAATTAGGACGGGGGTGAGGGGTCGGGGTCTACTTCTCCCTCTACTCTACTCCCGTCCCGACCTTGACTCAGACTAGACGTCCCGACGACAAAGTGAGAAACGAAAGTCTAGGACTCGCGCCAGCCCCCCTTGACCTTACTGACGAAGCGGGATCTGTCATTTTACGTGACAACGAGACGAGGGACACCCCTGGTGTCCCGAAAGACGGATTTTGACCTTTGGTTCTTCTCCCGACGTACTTAAGAAATGTTTGTACCTCACTGACCCACATAAATTTGTACAATGTATAAATCGCTTAAGATTGCCAGGGGCAGAACTAAAACTAGAGACTGTTTCGTCGGGAATTCTGTTCCTAAATCCTAGTTCATCAAATGTACCTTTCACTAAGGTTCTTTTCGCGTGACTCCCGAACCCCTATACTCTCTCCTTCAACCATTTTTGTCCTGGGGTCTCTCAGTCGCAACCTTCGGGACCATTGGACCCATTGGGACCATTGGGACCATTGGACCATTGGACCCCACATCTGTCTCTCACCGGGTGGTCGGGGGTAGAAGTACCAGGGGACCCGTAAAGTCTGGGGGTGGGGGTGGGGGACGAGTTCATCTAGTCTTAGCCGTTCACTCAAGAAGAACAGTGACTCCCTTATAACCGACTTGAGGCTGAGGTACACGACGGTTCCTGGTTCCACTGAAAAGGGGTGATATTGTTCATTCATTCATTCATTTCAGTGAGTCAGTACAGGCTGAGAAACACTGGGGCACTTGACGTCGGGTGGTCCGAGGAGTCAGGTACCCTAAGAGGTCCGTTCTTATGACCTCACCCAACGGTAAAGGAAGAGGTCCCCTAGAAGGGCTGGGTCCCTAGCTTGGGCCCAGAGGGTGTAACCTCCGTCTGAGAAATTGGAGACTCGGTGGTCCGCACGTATAATAAACGAAGGACACATTACTTGTAAGGAGGATAAATTCTTTATTCTGACACCGAGTCCCTCCCATTCGTGGACCGGGGTACGGAGTGTCGGTTGGTAGTACTCCGGTCCGACTGAGATTGGAGACTACGACACTATGTCCAGAAGTCGTCACGGTAGTGGGAAACCGTACTCTGCATAGTAGACACCAGTGGGGGTTTAGACCCGACCGGACCCTGACGAAACTGACTGTGCACTCCGTCCCATTGTGGGACGGTCAGGACCTTGGTCCGACACACCCTGACGTCAAGGGTTAAAAGAAAAACTTCAGTCTAGGGTCCCCGGTGGACTCTGGTGGGCCGAGCGAAATCGGAGGACCTCTTCGGAACGTCCGTCGTGAATCTCGGTCAGTGCACCACTTCCGAAGGACCGGTGTTCAGGTCGTCGGGTTCCTCGTGTCGTTTCACTCCCTGGAGTTGGCTGTGGGCTCTGGGTCTCCTTCACGAGTCGCCGCTGGTCAGTCGGTTGTCGAGGCGTTTGTCCTTGTCTGCAATGACAGAAGCCGGTGTCTGAGAAGCCGGTGTCTGAGACCGTACCGAATGACGTACGTTGTCAGACGACTTTCCTTTGGGTCGGTGAAAAAAAGAACAAAGTTTCGGTGGGAGATGGACATATATTGAACCTACTCATCTTAAACAAAGTCTTGACTTTTTCCATCAATTCCTTTCTAGCCTATCCCCTTAGAAAGTAAAGAGAAGTCAAGTCAAGTAAAGTCAACGAGTCAGCACAGACTGAGAAACGCTGAGGTACCTGACGTCGTACGGTCCGGAGGGACAGGTAGTGGTCGAGAGCCCCAAATGACTTTGAGTACAGGAAACTCAGCCACTACGGTAGGTCGGTAGAATAGGAGACAACAGGGGAAGAGGAGGGAGGAAGTTAGAAAGGGTCGTAGTTCCAGAAAAGCTTAGTTCACCGGTTTCATAACCTCAAAGTCGAAGTCGTAGTCAGGAAGGTTACTTATAAGTCCTGACTAAAGGAAATCCTACCTGACCAACCTATAGGAACGTCAGGTCCCCTGAGAGTTCTCAGAAAAGGTTGTGGTGTCAAGTTTTCGTAGTTAAGAAGTCACAAGTCGAAAGAAATATCAGGTTGAAAGTGTAGGTATCGGAACCTTTTTGATATCGGAACTGATCTACCTGTAAACGACCGTTTCATTAGAGAGACGTAAAGAGAATCGGTAGTACGTTAACACTTCGTAGGGATCCGTTCAGACGAAATCGACGTCCTATACTACGTCGGTCGGTCCTGTGCTGTCTCAGACGTCGGGGTGGACAGGAACAAGACTCGGACCCGACGGAACGGTTACACGTAAATCCCCACCCAAACAGGTAGAGACAGAGGTAAACCTCTACGAATTGGTCCTGGTCCTTATCTTTGACGTCGACTCTCCGACCGACTGTATTCCTCCGGGTTCCAGTGACCACCGGGTCCCTGTTACCACAGTACGGGAGTTCTGTCTACTATCACGAGTTACTCGACAAGTCAGTAACCGAAAGACCTAGGAGCCCCCTCCTAGGTCTTTCTTCCGTTCCGGAACAGGAGTTCGTCACCGGTCACATTGACCCTTGTATTTTAAGGGTGCTCTGTTCTAATCCCTCGAGGTCTTCTCCTCTCAACTGAAGTTCTGACTGATGCTTCGATGTCGTTAGTTCTGTCACGTCACGACTACTTCTGTTTCTAGGCACCTGGGTACCTTACATTCTACCGTGTCGACACAACCTTCTGTCAAATTGTCAAATCCTGTTTTAACGTGTATGAGAATGACAAACTAGGTCGTCAGTCCGAGGAACCATAAATAGGTTTCCTCAACTTTTGAATCTAGGTCTATTTTTGGGCGTACACTTACAAATATCGTCGAAAGAAGTATTAACGGTTTTGACCCTTCGTTGGTTTTATATAGAAAGTATTAAATCACCTACTTGTTTGACACCATGTAAGTCTCTTCCATTATAATAAGCCACTATTTTTATTTACTCGACAGTTCGGAACTTTTCTCTACCTCCTTAGAATTTACCTTTTCCCTTTCTTCGGTTAGACTTTTTACGATGTGTGAGAATGCTAAGGTCGAGATACTGTAAGACCTTTTCCACTTTGACTCCTCTTTCACTTTTCTAGTCACCAACGGTTCCCAAGTACTCCCATTCCCGACTACCTTCTCTCTCTCTCTACGTTCCTCCCTACTTATGTACCTCGTGTCCCCTAAAAATCCCGTCACTCTCCTAAGACACACTACAACAGTGCCATCTATGTACAGTAATCTATAAACAGTTTCGGGTGTCGTACATGTTGTGGTTCTCACTCGGGGTGACATGTGATACTTGAAACCAATTATTGTTATATATTCGCAACCGAGTAGGAAACATTGTATATGTAGTTTAATTACTTTCTATTATAGTTCTCTCCTTTGGTCCCTACCCGTCGTTTCCTCCGGAGAGACATGAAAGACGAGGAAAAAGAAAAAATTGTAAACGAATAAATAAACCGACCCGACTCAGAATCAACACCGTACACCCCAGATCAAGGGACTGGTCCCTACTTTGGCCCCGGGGGACGTAACCCTCGTACCTTAGAATCAGAGTCCTGACGGTCTCTTCAGGGAGTAAAAAGATATTTGAATTTTGAGAAGGTTTTTACCACAATAGTAAAATTTGTTTATTCTACATCGATACATACGTCTTTTCACTTCAGTGAGTTAGCACAGGTTGAGAAACGTTGGGGTACCTGGCATCGGGAGGTCCGAGGAGGTAGGTACCCTAAAAGGTTCGTTCCTATGACCTCACCCAACGGTAAAGGAAGAGACCCCCTAGAAGGGTTAGGTCCCTAGTTTGGGTACAGAGGACGTGACGTCCGTCTGAGAAATGACAGACTTGGTGGTCCCTTCCGGTAATACATACGTCTTCACTTCCTATGTGTCATTTAAGAGAGAGACCCTCTGAATACCACCCTGAACAACACAGATAAAAGAGGAGAAAGGGACAGACATACAAGATAAAAGGACGTTATTTGTATGTTTTTTTTTTTTAATCTTTCGGCTACACTTTCACAGGAAGGGACTAAATACCGTTCCCCTCCTCCTCAACTCCGACCCACGTGACTCTACCAAAGGTACTTTTTTGACCCACAAACCCAATCACTTTCTTTTATTTCAAGCACGGACCCTTTCTTTTTGACTCCACTGTATTTTTCTCGATCTTACATTTGACGACGGCGGTCACACCTCTTGTCCTGTCTCCAAGGAATTTTTTGATTTTCATGTCGATGGTATACTAGATCGTAAGGGCGAGGACCCGTGTATAGACCTTTTCTGTTTTAAGTTTCTTAACATACGTGGGGTTACAAGTATCGTCGTGATCAATGTCATCGATTCTTTACCTTCGTTGGATTTTTAGGTAGTTGTCTACTTACCTATTTCTTCTGTACTATGTGTGTGTGTGTGTGTGTATGTGTGTATGTGTGTATATATATTACTGTACTATACATATATATATATTACTACACTATATATATTTATGTTATCGTAAGATGAGTCGGTATTTTTTCTTACTTTATGACGATAAACGTCGTCGTACTTTCTTGGGTCTCTAATAGTATGATTCACTTCATTTAGTCTGTTTCTTTCTATTTATAGTGTACTATAGTTAGTATACACCTTAGAATTTTTTACTATGTCGACTTGAATGAATACTTTGTCTTTACCTGAGTGTCTATGTCTTTTGTTTGAATACCAATGGTTTCCCCTCCTTATTTAATCTTCGAACCCTAATTTTCTATGTTTGATAATGTATATATTATCTGTTTATTATTCAGGAATGACATATCGTACCCTTTAAGACGAGTTGTGAGACATTACTACATCTACCCTTATTTTAGCTTTTCTCTCACCTATATACATATACATATTAACTAAGTGAAACAACGTGCAGTCTTTAATTATATCGTAACATTTAGTTGATGTTAAAAAAAATTTCCTCATTTCCCGTATCCTTGTTCGGTACGTATTGATCGAAACTTACATATCTCCTGCCTTATGACCGGGGCAACGGACAGAAAACGTTTTGGACATACGTGCTGTTCTTCGTTGTCAATCTTGGTCTGTACATCGTTCCGATCAAGTTTTAACCCTTTCCTCATGTAGTTCCGACATATAACAGTAGGACTAATAAATTGAATATACGTCTCACGACGACGACGATTCAGTGAAGTCAGCGCAGGTTGAGACACGCTGGGGTATCTACCGTCGGGTGGTCCGAGGGGGCGGGGACCCTAAGAGGTCTGTTCTTGTGACCTCACCCAACGGTAAAGGAAGAGGTTACGTACTTTCACTTTTCAGTTCCCTGCAACGAGTCAGCACAAGTTGAGAAGCACTGGGGTACCTGACATCGGATGGTCCGAGGAGACGGGTACCCAAAAAGGTCCGTTCTCATGACCTCACCCCACGGTAGCGGAAGAGGTTATACGTCTCATGTAGTACACTTTATGTCCCAACCTACTTAGTGTTCGACCTTAATTTTAACGGTCCTCTTTATAGTTGTTGGAGTCTATACGTCTACTATGTGACATTACCGTCTTTAGTTTCTCCTTGATTTCTCGGAGGACTACTCCCATTCTCTCCTCTCACTTTTTGGACTGAATTTTGAGTTGTAAGTTTTTTGATTCTAGTACCGTAGACCAGGGTAGTGAAGTACCGTTGATCTTCCCCCTTTTCACCTTTATCATTGTCTGAAATATAAGAACCCGAGGTTTTAGTGACGTCTACCACTGACGTCGGTACTTTAATTTTCTACGAACGAGGAACCCATCGTAGAATAGAGGTTTAAGTTACCTGTACTTAAACTCATTTCAGACCATCTATCACTCCCTGTCCCTTCGGACCGTGCGGCGTCAGGTACCCCAACGTTTCTCAATCTGTGTTGCTGATCTGTTGTTGTTGTTGTTTTTCAATAAATTTTTAAGTCAGTAAAAATCAGAACGTGTTTGAAGCCAGATAAACAGAATGAAGGTTTAAGTGGGGTAAAGAAGGTACTTGGGTAAACCCACAGTATTCCCTTCGTGACACCCGGGAAAAGAAGGTTTTCGACTCGGTTTCGACGTGTCGTCCGACTGGGGAACAGGTCGGACGAAACCTGGATTGTTATGACGAGAACTTCACGTCATCACACATTGACTCTCTGGTCCAGTCTAGTGTCGTGTGGTTACCGGGGGTATATTCTCTCGACACACGTTTGTTTATGGACTTAAAATGTTTCCATATGTTAAAACAAGTTTGACGTTTTACTAAATTGAGTACACCAGGAGTTACTTATATAGTTCTCCTTAGTTGAAGAAGGATCTTCGTTAAAACCTATTCCTCCCTCTTTAATTCTGTTTGGGACCTGGTAACTTCCCGACCGCCAACAACGTACCGGACCATGTGTAGACTGACAGGGATCGTCGTCTCGTCACCTGTTCTTCCGTTCCAAAGACGGTAGTGTGTCGGTTTTGTCCGGTCATTCGTGTATTAATGTTCGATTAATAGGACGGAGACCTACTTTCACTTTCTCCTCCCACCTTTTTCAACCGAATTTTAAGTCGTAAGTCTTTTGATTCTAACACCGTAGACCGAGGTAATGAAGTGTCGTTTATCTACCTCTTATCACTTTTATCACTGTCTGAAATAAAACCCCCCGAGGTTTTAATGACGTCTACCACTGACGTCGGTACTTTAATTTTATGCGAACGAGGAGCCTTCTTTTCAATGCTAGTTGGATCTGTCGTATAATTTTTCATCTCTGTAATGAAACGGTTGTTTCCAGACAGATCAGTTTCGAGACCGAAAAGGTCATCAGTACATACCTACACTCTGAACCTGGCATTTCTTTCGACTCGCAGTTTCTTAACCACGAAAACTTGACACCACAATCTCTTCTCAGAACTCTCAGGGAACCTGACGTTCCTCTAAGTTAGTCAATTAGGATTTCCTTTAGTCAGGACTTATAAGTAACTTTCCTGACTACGACTTCGACTTTGAGGTTATGAAACCGGTGGACTACGCTTCTTGACTGAGTAAACTTCTCTAGGACTACGACCCTTTCTATCCACCCTCCTCTTCCCCCGCTGTCTCCTACTCTACCAACCTTCCGTAGTGCCAGAATTACCTGTACTCAGACTCATTTAAGACCCTCAACCACTTCCTGTCCCTCCGGACCGTACGACGTCAGGTACCCCAGCTTTTATCGACCCGTACTGACTCGCTGACTTGACTTGACTTAATAGGACGTGACTGAGTAGGATTATTTTATCCTAGTTTCACTCAGGTCGGATCGGACCCTTCACCCCTTTTCGAAGAGTCTGTTTCTTTATGTGTCTACGGCCGGTTACTCCGTCCTTGACCGTCCCCTTTGCACCGTGACCCTCCTTGTGAGTCTACACTCCAGTTCTTCACAGTCCACATTGTTTGTCGTATAGGTTTCCGGGACACCGTCCTTCCCGACCGACCCAGTCTTTGTTGTCTTCGAACAAACACTCGGACTCTGTCCCGATCGTTCCCTAGTCTCCACTTTCCACTCCGGACGTCCATGCACCCCAGGACGTCCAGACCAACTCCTTCGTCCTACTGTAAGAGTCTGGGTGCCCCTCGGGGTCCCCAAGACTCGGATCCTGACCGTAAAAGACTAGACAAAATTTTCTCCTACCTACCTCGATTACATATTTACAATAGTCACCTATAAAACAAGAGTTAGAAGTCAACATTGAGTAGACTTCAATGTCATTTTCGATAAAAAATTTACTGTGAATGAAACGTAGGGAGTACTTGAGTAAAGACCTTGAGAACGGGTCCGGACACCCTACCCTCCTTCCTGTGCTCCCTACCTCTTACAAGTGAGATGACCAGGACGGGGTGGTCGGTGCACCCCCGTCGTGAAGGGACACCGGTAGTGTTGCCTCACAGACTCCGTCGTGTCGACGTCCCGGACTCTATGAGACCCTCCGGAAGACCCGACGAGAGTTATATGTCTACGGGGGTCCGGTAGGACCCCGTGACGTAATGGGTCCGGAGGTCTGATCCGAGGACAGGGTTAAGGACGTAGGTTGTCTCAAGTAGGGGAGGTGTTATAAGGGAAACCGAGAGAAAGGTGTCTTGAGTCCACATACCGGTAGTTTTACTTTGACGGGTGTTCCGGCAGACGAGGTCCTGGTCGACTAGGACCAGTGGTTGGTTTCTTCTAAAACGTTTATCTCTGGACTTCCAGTTCGGGGCGGGGGGTGTCACCAAGGAGACCCAAGGACACATGGGTCCTTTCCGGTCCCCCGAGTTCCGTACTGAGGTCCCTTCCGGGTCCATACAGAGGACAAAGGTCAAGACGTCTGTGTCCCTACAGTACGCGGTCCGAGCATACACGATCTCCACGAGTATAATTGAGGACATCTTCGTGTTGAAAATATTCCAGATGAAATATCTACTTTTGTTTCTTGTCGATGTTTGTCTCAGTGTTTTTATGTTTCGTAAGACTGGTCTCGATGTCTCGTTGATCTTCTGTCCGGACCCGGAACGTGATTGTAGCGGGAGACTTCACACGTAAACAGGGAGGTAACACGACACCTATACGTACCTGAAACGTTTTGGTGTCTGGGGTCGAGGACCGGTGTGGCTCCGGACGACAAATAGCTTCATCGTCGAACTACACCAAGTTAACGATTGTCTACCAAGAACTTTTTTACTGACTCCTTCTTAAGTCAAAGTGTCACTTTCTGTCAACGGTATTATTTACAGACTTATTGACTAAAAACAGACGTTCATGTGTGAGAAGACGATATCAAGTCAAGACTATTTTGACATCTCGAGAAAGTAAGATGCAACGAAATTATCAATGGATAAAAATCCTACGGACGGTAATTTACTATTCGTCGGATAAAGTCTGTAACGTAAAATATCAAGAATTTAAACGTTAAATGTATCGAAGGTAGACAGATGGTTTTAAAAGAAATAATACTCACATAAAAGGAAATGAAGCATCTCATATCAATGTTGTCAATGAAATTTTGAAAACAGTCGACCAAGATTATAGACCCAGTAGAGGTCTAACCGAAGACAGTGACAGCAAAAGAACCAAGAATTATATAACCCACTAAACCCTAATATAGGACTATAACACCCTGAAGGGGTCTTCAGGTCATCAACTCTGAGGTTGAAAGTCACGTCTCCCACACCCAAGTTAGGGACCAACCCCTTGATTCTATGGTGTACGTCACACCACACCCATTTTTACTTTTTTTTTTTTTTTTTTCTATATAAGACTGAAACACTAGTGTCCCGATGTCTCAGATAACAAAAGATTCCTCTCAGGAGTGTTAACAAACAGACACACACATATATACTAACAAAATCGTCCTCTTATTGAGTCGGTCCGGGACTGACTTTGAGAGAAAGGGACTGTCCTTTTTTAGAACCCCGAAGGGTCCACCGCGATCACCATTTCTTAGACGGACGGTTGAGTCCTTTACGTCCTCTGATCCCAAACTAGAGACCCAGTTCTTCTAAGGGACCTCCTCCCCTACCGTTGGGTGAGGTCGTAGAAGCGGATCTCTTAGGGTACCTGTCTCCTCGGACCGTCCGATGTTAGGTACCCCAGTGTGTCTCAGTCTGTGATGACTTTAGTGAATCGGACGTACGAAAACTGTCCTTGTTTGGTAGCGAGTCGAGAAACTAGGAACATCCGACGAACCTCGGACATCAAGTCCCGAGTCGTCTCTTCGTCCATCTGGCTGTGGGGCTTACACCTTGGGGTAGGGGTGGGGTCTGAGAGTGGAAGGTCGTCGAGTCAATGGGACTTAAAACTGGAGGTCGAGAAGTTCGGTGACCTCTTCGTTTTGTGAGTGATCTCAGAGTGGAGGGTCCTACCGCGTCTGGTCCACCCGGACGGGAGTCGACCTTCGACCCGGACGTCACCTGTCGGGTGTGGTCCGGTACGGGAAGAAGGGTCACGACTGAGGGAAGGTTTTGGAAGACATCCTCGGACGTCTCGTGTAATAAAAAAAATAAAAACAAAAAATTATAAATAAAGTAAACCGTCACAGACGTACACCCTAGAAAGTAACACCACGTACCTACTAGGTCAACACCTCTCGTCCGAATCAATGAGGCTCTGGACACCCTAGAATCAAGGGGCTGGCCCGTAGTTTGGGTGTAGGGAACGTGGCGTTTCGTCTTAGAATTGGAAACCTGTTGGTCCCTTCAGGGCAACGACTCATGCAATTTAGGTAGACAGTAAAATCCGAACGTCGGTGCGGTCCTCCTCCCGCTACCGAATCAGTGGTGGGTGAAATGACTTGTCCTTTGTGTTTGAGTTTCTCCCATTTAGTACCGAAGTTCCAGTCCTAGTGTGCCAGCCATTTACGGTGGTCGTCCTTGGGTGGGGTCTAGTCGACCCGGACCTCGTGGCCAGGAAGGAGAAGTCCGACACAGGTGTGGAGCCCAGCCACACACCGGAGAGGAGTCAGCACCACCGTCGGGAGTCTCTTACCTCTCCTAGTGTCTCAATCTGTCCACGAACCCCGTCCCGGTCCCCTCCCCAAGGTCGTCCAAGGTCCCTTCGTCTCCAGCCCCTGGACCTCGACACCAAGGAAGGTAAATCAAGGTCGACTTTCCTTTCGTCTCAGTAGTACCGGACTTTGTTCGACTCGACTACGCCGTTCCGTCCGACACTACCGGAGTCCTAACGTCTCTTGTATCTAAGCTCCTGAACCTCCTTCTTTCATTTTGGAGGAAACGACCCCCGGACACCTACCTGTCTACGATCATGGTACTCGAGACGTCCAGGGTCCACTTCGGTGTGAGAAGGACGTCGTGGACTCGTCTTTGAGTCGACTCGACGTTCTGGTGACCACGTCCAATAGTGGCTGGTTAGTCGGTGAAAGGACAACGGATTGAACGGGTTCAACGAAGTACAACGTAGGAATTCCACCGTGGGTCCTCCCTTCCATGACACACACTCACTCCCTCCCCTGAGACATAGAACGTGTCTCGAGCCGTGTGTGGTCTAGGTTTGTGCACCCATAGGAGGGAATGGGACTCCAGTCGTCGCAAGGACCCTCTGGTCCACCCGGACGGGAGTCGACCTTCGACCTGGACGTCACCTGTCCAAGGAAACCCTGTCCCCGGGGTTTCCTTGTGTCCCGAACAAGTTAGAAGTGAAGGTGTAAGACGGGATTTAACGAATATTTATTAACGGGTAATCCGTACCTCCCCAACCAAATGTAGGTGTTTATGCACGTGGGTACTTCCCTCTGTAATGTTTCCATTTAGTCTGTCACTGAACTGAAGGGACCACCAGGTCACCGATTCTGAGACGTGAAGGTAAAGTCCTCGTGTCCAAGGTAGAGACCAGCCCCTTGTTTCTGACTCTTTACGGTGTGGGGTCTCAACGACTTGGACTTTGACGTCGATTCCAAGGTAGTAGGTCACGAAAGGCTCCTCCCACCGGAGGAGGGAACGGGGGACGGACACCTTCATGTCAGAGTTAAGACCCCCGTCTCCCTCGCCCCCTCGTGACACGGACCTCCTGGTAGGGACGGGGAGCCCCGACACCGGACGCTACGGGAATGTGAGGGACCGGCCACGTAACCGGAGTAAGAGGAGAGCTGAGTGGGATAGAACGAGAACCCTTTTTATTTTTAGTCTTTTTAGATCCGAAGTCTGTTCTTTTCTGGGGTGTTCACCCGTAGTAAGAGAAGCTCCGGTCTTCGGGGTGAGGAAAGGACAAAGAAGAAAAGGGGAGTTGTCTATGTTTGTCCTAAAAGTTACTAGCTTTTCGACATAAAATTTTTCATTTTTCTTCGTCCACCTGAACTAAACATTTTTATATAAAATGGGTCATATAGGTTTTATGGTAAAGGTACACAGTAGTTGTACTTTTAATAATTACTGTGCACATGTAAAAGAACATGATTCAGAAACTTTAGGTCCAACATAAAATTGATTATCGTGTAGAGTTGAGGTTGTCCGACACCCAAGTTCCGAGTCCCGGTGTCCACAACGGAGACACAACCTACCGTGTCGGAACCCACAAATATTAAGTTTATCCCGAAGGAAAGATGGGGTAGAACCAATTAACGTAGGGTCAGGTCTGTCAGAGGAATGGTCGACGGGTAGGACACCGTCCTGGTCCTCTTCTTTGACAAGGGAGGGACAGACAGACAGGAAGGAGCAACCCGTTTCGTAGAATCCGGAACCAGTCCTTTAACAAACTGAAGACCTTTTGAGTGCGATAGGACACGAAAAGGTTCTCAGGTGATTGGTCAGGTTAGACACGAAACCAATTATCGTACCTGGGACCTACCAGACTCAAACCTCGAGTGGGGTGACCAATGGTCGGAACCTGTTCAGTCAAGAGAAGACTCGTCGGAGTGAAAAGAGTAGACACTTTGCACCACCCTAGAGTGCCTCTCTTCTCCTTAAATTATTATATGCACTGAGGGAATCTTACTTTACAACGGACGTTATGCCGTGAGGGATCTGTACGGAATCGAAGATGGTGACAATGACAATGAGGACGACGATAATAATGTTGATATCAGTAGTAGCCCCGGCCCCGACCCCCACAACAACACTGTTTGTACAGGAGGTCGGTAAGTTCCGATGTTAACAGTCTAAATCGTTTAGCTTAATGTCCTACGGACCGACACCATTTTAAAATCTATTAAAAAAAATTTAGTAAAAAATCCCAAAAAGGGTGTTTTATGGGAACTTGACACCACACGCATAAAACAGACCGTCGGATTAGACCCTCCATCCACCACCGAACCGGAACCACGGGACAGACCCGAGTGTGTGTGGACCCTCCCCGTGAGTGGACCTTCCCCGTTGTGACCTCGGTCCAAAGATCTTCGTCTCGGATCCTGTACCTAAGGACGGGTAAATCCCGATCTTCCCGTCTCCCCTTGTTTCGATTCGGTCCTGTACCCTAGTTGTCCTCTCGTCGACAGATTCGGAAGTCGTTCACGTCGTGGGTCTCACGCGGGGACCTCGACCTCCTCCGGTCGGAAGACATGCAACCGTAGTCAGTCACCAACACTCGATACGTTTACCCACTCGGTGGGGACGAGACGGCACAGAACCGGGGGCTTAGTGACGAGGGTGGTTGATTCGGTACAGGTCCGTGTCTTACCGTCACCCTCGTCGGCCCAGGGTCGGTACTCACGTCGGATGGTAGAGAGCCCCGTCTACGACTTTGTCAGACGGGGACCGGAGTAGGACGGGAGTCGGAGACGAAGAAGTGTCCCTGTCTTATCGTCAGACTGGTCTCCTTCGCCAGGTCGGTTGGGGTCGACCGGGTGACTCGGTCGACGTTCGGAGGGAAGGTTCGTCCCTGAGCCACCTGTATTGTCTGAACCCCATTTTCCGAACCTAAAACAAGTTATCGAGAAATTTTTGGTGGACGTAGAAAAAATTAGGTCGTTAAGAAGTCGGACCCAACAAATAAAGGTGTTTTAACAGGCCCATAGAATCAACAACCTAAGTTTTCTTTTTAGTGTTCTGCCCTCAAATAAACTTATACATTTTCCGGTGTGATGAGTTCTGGAGTCGAGTCGTTGTTGACCTCTGAAGAAACATCGTCTACTTTTCCGTGTATCGCGAGGTACCAGTGACAACCTTTTCCCTCATAAAGTCGACTTAAATAGAAAGTTTTTTATTATAACAATATAAATTTCGGAATTCATTCTTTTGTGACCCGAAGGGTCCTCCGAGTCACCGTTTCTTAGGCGGACGGAAACGTCCTCTGTGTCCTCTGAGCCCCAGTCCTAGAAGGGGCCCAGTCCTTCTAGGGGACTTCCTCCTTTACCGTTGGGTGAGATGACAAGAACGGACCTCTTCAAGTACCTGTCTCCTCAGACCACCCGATGTCAGGCGTCCCAGCTTTTCTCAGTCTGTACTGAATCGTGCGTACGCACGCGTGCGTGTGTGTGTGTGTGTGTGTGTGTGTTTCTTCTGTGATCTAAACTGTGAAGAGAGATATGGCACGTGGGGTCCTTATTCTACTATACCACGGGTCTCTAACCGAGGTACCTGGTTGTCAGTCCTTACTGGTCGACGTAACGAGGCGGCAGGACCCTTTTTGTCGGGTGTACACAGACCATGGGACTTCGTCAGGTGCCCTTCGAGGACCTGCGGTGACCCTCGGTGACGAGACGGGAGTAAGTGTCGGACCGTTGGTGCATCGTGAGGGGTGTATCGGAGTCACGGAGGAGGGGTTAAAGTCGTAGGAGTGTAGTCGTAGTAGTGACGGTGGGTACCATTGTCGTGGGTGAGTGCCCGTGAACGACAGGACCCGTGTCGTGACCTTCGTCACAGACACGTGTACGAGACTATAAGTGGAGTAGGTCGGAACTACGAGAGCCTGTCATCAGTTTCCTCGGTGCCGGCGAAGACGAGTGAAATGTTTTCTCCTTTGACTCCGTCTCTCCTACGTACCAGTGGAACGTCTCTGACCCTTCTGTCCTCTCTTTCCTGGTCACTGGTCCGGGACGGCGACGAGACGTACCGGGGCGGTCCTAGGGGATGGTCCTTGGATGTCACGTCACCCGCACCGATCTGAAAAGGTCATTAGTACTCTAAACGATTCGGTCCACTGAAGGAAGAGTCGGTACCATTGACCTTGAGGGGTGAGGGAATAGGAGACAGTGGGGGAAGAGGAGGACGGAAGTTACAAAGGGTTGTAGTCCCAGAAAAGATTACTCAGTCGAGAAACGTAGTCCTCCGGTCACATAACCTCGAAGTCGTAGTCAGGAAGGTTACGTATAAGACCCAACTAAAGGAAATCCTAACTGACCAAACTAGAGGAAAGTCGGACTACGACACGGGTCCTGTCGTTCACGGGGCACTCACCCACGATAATGGTACCCACCGTCACTACTACGACTACACTCCTACAACTTTAGTCCCTTCTCCGTGACTCCTATACACCCCTCACGACGTACCAACGGTCCGACACTTACTCCCGTCTCGTCACCGGGGGTCGTCGCAGGTCCTCGAAAGACCTGCGAAAAGGGTGAGTGAGGAGGGGGGCATCGTGACTACTGGTCTTGTCTGGTCCTTCACGAACCCTAGTCTCCTGTTACTAAGTAAAAGACGTCTTTCCTCCCTCCCTCCACCTCGGTCGTCCTGTACCCAACCTACCGTCGGTCTGACGGGACGTCCAAGTCATGGAGTAAGACATGTATGTGCAGCGACTGGGAGGGACCGGGTCCCAGTGGAAGAATTAGCCATTCCACCAAGATCGTCGGTTCCCGGACCCACTATTCTATTTTCTATTGTCTGTGTGTACACATGGGTATGTTCATTTGCGTGTGGATACACAATGTATGTGTGTGTGTGTGTTCACATAATTCGGATCGTATCATAAGTCGTGTGTAAGTCCGACTTTCCTCTAGTTTGGTCTTAGTTGAGTCTTATACGCAACCTTCCTGACTACGACTTCGAGGTTATGTGACCGGAGGACTACGTTTCTCGACTGAGTAATCTTTTCTGGGACTATAACCCTTTGTAACTTCCGTCCTCCTCTTCCCCCACTGTCTCCTATTCTACCAGTCTACCGTAGTGGCTGAGCTACCTGTACTCAAGCTCGTTTGAGACCCTCTATCACTTCCTGTCCCTTCGGACCACACGACGTCAGGTACCCCAGCGTATATACATACACTCTCAACCCGGTATTTCTTCCGACTCGTGGTTTCTTAACCACGAAAAGTTGACGCCACGACCTCTTCTGAGAACTCTCAGGGAACCTGACATTCCTGTAGTTTCGTCAGTTAGGGTTTCCTTTAGTTGGGACTTATAAGTAACCTTCCTGACTACGACTTCAACTTCGAGGTTATTAAACCGATGGACGACACTTGTCGGTTGAGTAACCTTGTCTGAGACTTCGACCGTTTCTAACTCTCGTTCTCCTCTTCCTTTGTTGTCTCCTACTCTACCAACCTACCGTAGTTAAGTTACTTGTACTCAAACTCGTTCAAGGTCCTCTGTCACTCCCTGTCCCTTTGGACCACACGACGTCAGGTACCCTAGTGTTTCTGACTTTTTGTTGTTCGACTTTGTTCACAGGGTGGGAGGAGGAAGGAGGTCGTTTCTTGTAAGTGGTGTCCGGCGGAAGTTTGTCGTGGACAGAGTTTAGATACTTTTACTTGTAGAAAAAGCTACAAAACCCCCCGTTGTAAACGGAAAGGGCACTCGTCAGTCAAGAAGTCAGTCGGAAAGGCCCCGGGGTCGGAAGGACGGATGAGGCCCTCCTACTGTAGACGGCCGGGTCTACGTGCGTCCGTCGTGGGAGAGTACTCGGTTCAAGTTGGGGTGCCCCTACGACACTGAGTCTTCGAGGTCCACCTTGGACTCCCAGACATAGAGACGATTCGATGGTTGGTTCCTGTCCCGACGACGAGTCTCCTGGTTCATAGAGACGGTGGCTTTCGACACTCGTGTACAGTAGGTGCTTGAGGTCGTGTCGATTTCTTGTACTCGAGGAGTGTCACCCAATCTGTGAGTTAATAAGGAAATACGGAAGTCGTCCACAAAGAATTTGTTCTCACGTCCCCCACTTCGAATGCTAGTTGGATCCATCCCACACAAAATGTAGCTAGTGACATATTTCGGAAGAAAACTTATACCAGTGTCTTGACACCTTTCAATGGTATTCACTCGCAAGGATTCTTTGACACAATAAAGATTGACTGGTTCATCGTTATTTGGATTCGGTTTTGTGTTTATCCATAGGTATTTTCGACCCTTCCAGAGTGACAACGGGAAATTCTGCCCGGTCCCGTAAGTTCAAGTTCCGAAACGACCTCCCTAAAGGAAGGCCGAGTGGTGGGTAACAGACCTTCCTTTTAGACTCTTGTAGGTGGTGCGGACCGTCTAGACTAAAGTTGGGTGTCTGAAGTTCGCTTAGGTCTCCGAGGACATAGTATGACAAATGTACAAGATATAGGTTCGAGTAACATCTGTCCTCCAGACACTAAACATACACAATAGAATCATTGGCACAAACTTCTCCTCCTTCTAGAATTTTATTGTCGGTAATAGAACGCACAAACCCCAGACGGTTCATAACAGATTTAGAAGTACCATTGTTACGCTTTTACTAACCTTTTCTATTACTAGAGGCATTATGACGACTCTGCGAATCGTCCCGTCCTTTTTCGCTTTCCTATCATTAGACCACGGAGGGGTTTCTCGTCCGCTGGAGTGGGTGTCGGCCTGTCTCCGCGCATGTCTCGTTTTCTTTCGAGTAGGAAATCCTCACTTTGGGATGTCCTTTGTTCGATTAATCCGTACACCTCGTCTGTGGTGGTCGTCTGATCTCTTTAAACCGGAAGGTTCTTTTTCCCTTGTTTTCCGAAAGTGGTTCTCAGGGTGCTAAATTTAAGAGGAGGGGTGGGTTAACATCTATACCAAACTCACAGTAACCCAACCCTAAACACACACAGGGACCGAGACTCGGTAGAGTCTAGGAAACCTCTTCATCTATACCTAAGAAAAATGGTCGTCTTTCCTTTCTTTTGTTGACTTTATACATACTTTCCTTTCTTAGTAGAAATAGTACAGTAAGTAAGAACAGACTAAAATTCATCTTTTCAGCTCAAAGTATAATGTCTTACAACCTCCGACTTGTCTAAAATTCTTTCTGTTTCTTTATTCGGGGGAAGGTGAGACATTAGGGTACTACGTTTTGATGGCACTGTCAGTGAACTTTCGAGAGAGATTTAGATAGTAAAAAAAAAAATAGCAAAGACGTCTTTTCAACATTCTTCTCAAGTTTCTTGAGGAAGGGTAAGAGGGCCTCAAGAACTAACAAATGTAAAACGGGTTAATGGGAAGAGAGTAGGAGAGAACGAAGGAGAGACAGATTTGGTAAACTCTTATTCAGTATCTTAAGACGTATATCCTAGGAGGGATGTATACGGAAACCCAAAAGAACTCCTGTTACTGTAAGAGAAAACGTAGGCTTCATGTTATTAGTGTGAGTCTTTAGAATGGTGGTTCGTCACGACTATAGTTTAGGTGTCCGGTGAGAATCGACGACAGTAAACAGGGAACTACGGGACCTACCGAGACAGGGAGACGAAGGGTAGGTCCTGGCACCCCCGGAGGTCGAGAGTCGAGAGAACTCGGAACACCTGCGACTTGTTACATAAGAACTGGGACTACACAATCTTTCAATCCGGTTACGTCCTGTAGGAAGTCACGTAAACCGACTACAAAGGGTAACTTGACTGAACCAAACACACAAGATCCGTCGTTACAGCACCTGGACGGACCACGGGTACAGTCCTACGACCCAGTCCACAATACTGTTACCAACCAGGGTTTCAACGACCAAACTGGAGACAAGGGACCGAATTCCACCGTGAGTGGTCCAGAGGGGTGGTACTTCAATGATAAAGGGGGGAATTATGTAGTCAGAAATTTTCGTTTTTAAAATCTGGAAAATCCATTATAGTTACTTGTCACAATAATTCTGAAATCTGTCGTAGAAAGACGGTACTTTCTGTTCTTGAAACGAACTTAGGGGGGTTGACACTTTCTGTCTCCAGGTCTTTCACACCCACACCCCAGACTCTGCAAACGAGATACAGAGACGTCACACACCTGACCTTTTCCTCCAGGTCCACAATGTAAAAGGTGGGGTAGTCCGTCGTCTCTCTTTGCCCTGTGTGAACTCTTGTCTCCCCTGGGAGTGGTCTGTCAGTTTTTGACAGGAGATCACAGGTTTTACGACCAAAAGTACAAACCTCTGGTAGTCGCAGTAGACCTCCCAAGTCCTTGTGTCTGACGATTTGAGACCTCAAATCCTAAGTCTCGTCCCAACCCGGGTTTTTAACTCTGAAATCGTTTCGGGCTCTCTACGACTTAGGATGGACCACTTGGTGACGAAACCTTAGGAGTCACAGGAAGGGTTTAACCCGAGGAGACGAGATCCTCGACAGCACAGGAGCCCGAGTAGTGAAGACCAACAGTAACCGATCTTTTGAGTGGGGTAAGTTTGTTAGTTCGAGTTTGAATTTTTTTTTTTTTTTCTTAAATACTACAATTCTTTTAACTTTTAGATGAGGTCGAAGACTCGAGATTTCAGTAGGGAAGGTGTGAACACCTATTCCAGATGTGTAAACTAATTCACAAATAGTTTACAGATGTGTAAGTCATTCCACAAATAGTTTACACATCGGAGACCCCGAGGTTGAGGTCTCTAAGACCGGGTACCTCTACCTCGGGGCTCTTAGATGTGACCTTACTCTTGTAGAATCTCCTTGTATGGACCGATGATGTACCCAATCAACGACGGTAAAGACAAAGGAAATGTTCTAGGAAAATGGGTAAAAGGGCTCATTCTGAGAGTTTAACACCACAGGTAAGGTCAGTACACCCTTCACACAATTTTTACGTCTACGGTCTTGTGTTCTGGGGTAGAGAGGGGCCTCAAGAGTTCAGTCGTCACCCGGGGTTCCGACCGGAACCTGGTGCGTAGGGTCCACTTAGACTTTTCGTAAAAGACCGTACGAGCCCCGAGACGGTCCACTCCCAGTTCGGGAGTCAAGTCAAGTCAAGTCAGCGAGTTAACCCAGGTTGAGAAACACTGGGGTACCTGGCGTCGTGTGGTCGGAGGGTCAGGTAGTGGTTGAGGGTCTCAAATGAGTCTGAGTACAGTTAACTCAGCCACTACGGTAGGGTGGTAGAGTAGGAGACAACAGGGGAAGAGGAGGACGGAAGTTAGAAAGGGTCGTAGTCCCAGAAAAGTTTACTCAGTAAAGAAGTCTAGTCCACCGGTTTCATAACCTCAAAGTCGAAGTCGTCGTCAGGAAGGTTACTTATAAGTCCTGACTAAAGGAAATCCTACCTAACCAACCTAGAGGAACGTCAGTTCGGCAGTGAGCCGTTTATAACGAGAAGTCGTACTTAGTACAACCATTTTGTGCCCTGAACAACCACACTACAGAGGTCACGATTGTTTTGCAGAGGGTCCCGACCAGGTATATGACGGAAACTTCCATTGGGGCGGGTAGAAGATCCCGACCGTCTATTCGTTTTTCTTGTGTGTACACTTAGAATTTAAATGGATGAAAGTGAGACCGGGGCACGCACGAAAAGATTGGTGTAATTTGACATGACTACCGCAGTTATAAGTTTCCGGAAGGCCCCGTCCGTGGTGGGTCAGATTAGGCTCGACGAGTTCATTACTCTCTTCACGACAGGATGTGCCAATTGGGTGTTCACACGTCACCCCTGGTCTGTTCTGACCACTCCCCTGGAGACGAGGTCGTAATTCCAGGAGTCTTTCCCGGGGAGTGCCGAAGAAGAGACTACAACCCCAGTTTAAGAGGGGGTAACCCATCAGACAGGTCTTAGGGGTTCGACTTCCTCCGGAAGAGTCACGGGGAACTTCGGGTGGAGTCGAAGGTCGGTCCGAGAGGACGTGACCTTCGCAGACAAATGGGGGGACAGAGGGAGGGTGTCACCTGTCATAGAGAGTTTTACGACTCAGGATGCCGACCTCGAAGTGGAGCTACTTCCCTGTCTGTTTAGGGGTTCCTACGGTCCGGACCTTCGTTGCCGGTCCCGTCCCGGGTCTCGTCGTTTTGTCCTTTCTCTCTGCGGTCCCAACCGCCGCCCCTCACCCCAGGTCCGTCCTCCGGCCTCCAGTCGAGACACACAACCCTCCTTTCGTCCGACCTACGAGTGACAGACCGTGTCCTACGAACGTTTATTGATCGGACCCGTCTCCACTGGACCACCCGTCTCCGCTCCCGAGAGGTCAATGTCCGACGTCCCGTCCTTCGGTCTCCCAGTTTCGTAAAGGTCCCCGTCTCCTTCGATCAGGGTGGGGAGTGGGCGTTCGCGGGAAAGCATGACCAAAACTGTAAAAAGATTTGGCCTCGGATCACAACTAGTTCACATGTGTGAACCGGTTTGAAATCAACCCGAAGAGACGAACCTACCAACAAAGTAAAGTAACTGCCTCTTGTCAATGTAGCACCTATTTGGGTGTCTCTCAGTAAGTAGTGCTCGTGTGTGCGTGTTCGAGTCTCGGAGAACAGAAGACTCTCCGACCACCACCGTACACCCCTCTCAAGGCAGGACAGCCATTTTTCCCTTTTACTTCCGGTGCCTCTTGATCGGACGGACTGGGGAAGGAGGTACAAGTCGGAGTTCCAAGTCAAGGGAGAGGAACCCGGGACGGCGCGGGTTGAGACGAAAGTGCTTGAGGTGACAAGAGAGGGAAAGTAAAGAAAGGTAACCCGCCGGAAAGGAGACCGACGACCTAACCGAAACGTCAACGAAAAGACAACAAGACTCATCCTAAAGGTATTTGTCGTGTAAAGTTACCGTTATGTTTACTAAGACCGTGGAAGGTTCTTCGTCGTTCGACACTCGTTACTTTCCTCGACAGTTCGAAGGGAGACTTAGGTGAGTCGTCCTTCCACTCTGGGTGAAGAGTCCGTCAATTTATCGAAATAACACCCCTAACAAAGGACGACATCAACTCAGTCTAGTCTACTGAGAAGTTATACTCACTTAATTTGGGTAGACTTCCTGACGACAACGATTCCTACCACTGGGGTCAACACGTTATTATAAAGACTTACTCAGAAGTCCCTTCGACGAAAGTGGGGTTCTCTGAGACGGGGTGGTGTAGGTAGGTGTCTCCGTCCACCTCCCAGACACAGTCGACTGGGCGGAGCCGGTGCCGGTCAGGTGGGTCTTGACCTGGGTTCGACCTGAGTAAGCAGCGTGGAGAGACCAGGAGGCTTGCACGTGGTGATTCTTTCGCTACCCGGTGGTTTTCCCTTTCCCCTTCGGACCTCGGTTTTGGTCATCGATCGCCGAACCCCTATGTTTGTCCCATAAACACGTCTCTCGACGCATCGGTCTACCTCCCCAAAAGAGACGGAACACTATTCTCGTCCCCGGATCCCCTGTGTGGAGCCGGAGAGGATAAAGACGAGTAGGTATTTCGATACCCAAAAGGTCATCAGTCCATGTCTACACTCTCGATCTTTTATTTCTTCCGACTCACGGTTTCTTGACTACGAAAGCTTGATACGACAACCTCTTCTGAGAACTCTCAGGGAACCTGTGGTTCCTCTAGGTTGGTCAGTTAGGATTTCCTTTAGTTGGGACTTATAAGTAACCTTCCTGACTACGACTTCGAGGTTATGAAACCGCTGGACTACACTTCTCGGTTGAGTGACCTTTTCTGGGACTACGACCCCTTCTGACTTCCGTTTTCCTCTTACACTGCCGTCTCCTACTCTGCTAACCTACCGTAGTGGTTGAGTTACCTTTACTCAAACTCGTTCGAGGTCCCCTACCACTTCCTGCCCCTTCGGACCTCACGACGTCAGGTACCCCAGCGTTTCTCAGCCTGTGTTGGTTCGCTGCCTTGAAGTTGTAGTACACTCCGTTCCACGACTGGTGAAACGAGACTTATCAGAAACGTCCGACAAACAGGTCACTATCGGAATCTCTTTCTCTGTTGTACGGGACCCCCGAGAGCCCTCTGCCTAAGGACTAGTCTCCTTATTTCTATTGTTGAGAGAGACGTCCTTTCAACCCGTTCAAACGATAGCGGGGAATCTTCTACTTCTTACGAATCTAAGTCCCGAGGAAAAGACTACATTTGGGGACCACACGTGTCCTAGGTGGACCCGGGAGGGGTAGTGGGAGTCCTCGAACCCCCCGCCCGCCATCCGTTCCTCCATTGTTCGTCCCTGACCACGGTTGTCTTTCGAGTCGGGGTGATCCGGGATTCGTTAGTTCAGGGACGCTGGGGTACCTGACGTCGTGCGGTCCGAAGGGACAGGAAGTGGTAGGGGACAGACCCTCGGGGACAGAGGACGGTCGACGGTACTCTGGTATCGCCCAACCGACCCCTCGACCCTCCATCACATTTGGTGGTCTGGAAGTGTCAAGAACCGACTTCCAATTCGTTGTCTGGTTCGACGAGTGGTACGTCCTGTGCCCGTCCGAACACACCGCACATACGGCTACGCCGTTCAGGTGAGGACTCGAGGTCCCCAGACCAAACGCAGATCTTAGTCTGACACGAGGAAACCAGAGGTCTACCTAGACGTCCTTGAACGGGACTCAGATAAAGATTTCCTGACATAACATTGGACTGGTGGTCCTTCTGTCAAAGGATGAATGGTTCACGATATGACATGTCGTCCTTCTCCCAAACTTAAAGATTTTGACTGTACCCCGTTTTTATAGAAAGGTTACGAGGACGATGACAGGGGAGAACCCCAGACCTCCCTGGTGTCCTTCCTATAAAGAAGGACGACGTTTATCACAGGTCCTTGTCTTACAGGTCTGATTACCGGGCCAAGGGTATTGTTGTTGTTAACATTCCCAGTCACAACTCTTGTGCGTTCCAAGTCCTAGGATACGACTCACGAAGTACATACAAAATTTGTCTCCGACGGTCCGTTGTTCGCACTGTACTTACAAAGGACCACAATAGTAGTGTCATCAAGTAAGTTACTCCATTCTTGAGGACACAAGTACGGGATCTCTACTCTTTTCGTTCCAAATCTTGTCGGTCACTGAACGAGTTCCTATTGCCCCATCTCACAAACACCCACATTTCTGACTTTTGCGTAGACTTACGTGATTTTAGTTCGTGCACCTGGTGGAGTGTACTTTTCCTCGAGTCACCCTCACCACAGTCTCAACCACCGGAGTACTTGTGAGTCCCAATGGTTTGGGGGATCAAGGAAGGACCAAGGACAGGATAGCAGAAGTTGTATAGTTTATTCGAAAACGGAGTGTCAGTGTTTCACCGACGTCGAGGAGGTTTGGTATATAAGGGTGGTCTGTTGTCGGTTTAGAAGGGGTCTTAAACAGGGATATCCCTTGGTAGTGGATTGGGACCGCCGGGTCACCAATCCTGAACCATGAAAGGGACGGTGCTGGACCCAAATTAGAGACCAACCCTTGATTCTAGGGTGTTCGGAACACCACGTCGGTTTTTATTTCTGTTTATTTTATTCTTCTTCAGTCGTCACGTCAAAGTCACTACGGGGGAGTACAGAGTAACTGGTTCAAGTCCGGTGTACGGGTGGAGATTTCGGTCTGGTCTAAGACCCTCCCCTTGGTTAAACTTTGGAACTCATGTGATTTTCTCTTCCGGATTTGTTTTGGTCTCTAGACCGGTGTCCCTTCTCCTCGTACCTGAGCCCTCCACACGCTATTACCGACCCTAGGACAGTTTCGGTCTACCCTGGGTCCCGTACCTACGGTATGAGAGTTGGAGTACAATGTGAGAGGGGACGTTGTCTTGTAAGATCTAAAGGTGGGACACCGTACCACCGGTGTCGGTACACACTGAATTCACAAACTTTATTTACAGTACACTGACCTCCCGACTTAAATAATAAATTCAGTTTACCGTAAGTTTCTCGGTGGTCCAGACCACCGGTGTCGTGCCTACCACGTCCCTGTCGTACAGGCGTCACAACGACCTCCGTAACTCTACCGGACATCCCGAGACCACCCGATCTTTACATTGTACTCCGTAGCGTCTTGAGCTGGGCAAAGTTGTCGGTGTATTTATTTCCCTTTGTTTTCTTGATTTTAAGTAAAAGATGATGAGAATAAAACTTCTTAACTCCGAAAACTTGACCCCACGACCTCTTCTGAGAACTCTCAGTGAACCTGACGTTCCTCTAGTTTGGTCAGACTGGATTTCCTTTCGTCAGGACTTATAAGTAACCTTCCTGACTACGATTTCGACTTTGGGGTTATGAAACCGGTGGACTACGTTTCTTTACTAAGTAAACTTTTCTGGGACTACGACCCGTTCTAACTTCCATCCTCCTCTTCCCCTGCTCTCTCCTACTCTACCGACCTACCGTAGTGGCTGAACCTGTACTCAAACTTGTTCGTGGCTGAAACCTGTCCTCAACCACTACCTGACCCTTCGGACCACACGACGTCAGGTACCCCAGTGTCTCAACCTGTGCTGACTCACTGACTTGATTTGAGAATAGACGTGAAATAGAGAAGTAGGTTTTATAATAGTGAGGTTGTGTATTAGTTTTTTATGGTGACTATATGAAGTGGAGGAAAACAAGTAGAATTTCGAAACTTTAGCCCCCACATAAACCGTGGGTGTTGAGTAGAGACGGAAAGTTAACGAGTTATGGGGTACACCAGACGTGACGAGATCTCTAAAGTCTCGGAGACACAGGTTAACAGAAAGGACTGTGACCAAAGGTCGAGACCTTCCATCCGGCCTACGGGTTCCATAGGGACCTCCCGACCAGGGGTGGGTCTCAGGGACCTCCCGACCAGGGGTGGGAAGGAGAAGACTAATTCGTTCGGTTCCTACTCTCCGGTATGAACTTCCTCGTGACGAGTCCCGTCGGTGGGTTCGGGTGAAGGAGAATTCGTTTCCCAGATCTTAATTCAGGTGTAAAAGACAGAGGTCGGGTGAGAGAAGATGTGTGTCTCGATACTCTGGTCCTACGACTCTGTCAGACTTTTGTTGGGGGTTTCTCTTGTGGGGAGTTGTAGGAGTTAAACCTCTGACTGTCGTCGCAGACGGTGGGCCTGTGGTGTCTGAGTAGGGGTGGGAGTTAGACACGGAAAGAGTGCGACTGGAAAACGAGAAGAATACTAACATCCGAGTCATCGAAGACTCCTTACGTAAACTGTTCATTATTTAAGAGTCTCCCTCGGGACATACGTCGCGACCCAGAAACCCCGTCTCCCCCAACAACGGTGGCGTGACAGACCTACAGTGGCCTAGAGTCGCCCCGCACACTTCTTCCCGCTCCTACATTTAGTGAGGACTGACTGTCTCGACCCGTGGACCGGACCACTTAATACGGAAATTGTGTGAGTGACGTCTTCACCAGTTTCGGTGAGACTCTCGTGAAGTCTATTAAAAGATTAGTCACCAACTGGTTGTGAGGGTCCTGGAACGGGTCGGTTCGTGGTTCGGAGGGGAGTCCCTGAGGAGACTCGTCTTCGAAGAGGGCTCTTGACGGCCGGTCCCCGGACTCCTTTATCTGCTCTACTGGGGTACAGGTCCTTTCCTTGGCGAGGACAGGGCAAGCTGAGTTCCTCCCTGATACTCCGGAGTCGAGGTGGGAGAACGGGTAGTGAGTCAGACTTTGGGGGAGGTCCGGAACCCGTCGATCCTGGTCGACCTGGGTACCACCGGGAAGGTGGCGGACTTCCTCTTTCAGGGAACCTGGGTGGGGTCCAGGTCGAGACGTGTCGAGCATTGGTATGTGTCCCCTCGGGACTCGGACTCTAGTCTGTAAGCTAGTTGTCTGGGGTTTGGCCGGGGTATAAATGAAGGATGTGTCTTCTCTGGCCACTCGACCTTGATACTGTGTTTGCCGGAAGTGAGGACGGGGAAAATGAGACCACTAACAGTGTGACCACAAGAGAGGACGAACTCTTTGCCTCACAGACAGGGGGAAGTCTACAAGTAAATGTCGGTCCCTCGTGTGTCGAGACTCCGGGTCGGAGAAGGTCGGTCCTCCTGTGGTCCGATTGGGGGAACTCGTCTTCCCGGAGACTGACCAACGAGGGTCCGAGAGGGACGTCGGGGAGGACCCCCGTGTCAGTAAGGGTGGGTCCCACCGGGGACCGACGGACGGAAAGGTATTAAGGTAAGTTAATCTTCAACGGAATCCCCTGAAGGTACCACCAGGTGTCCGACCCTGAGACTCGAGGTTTACGTCCTTCAGGTCCAAGATCGAGACCAGTTCCTTGATTCTGGGTGTACGGTGTGTTGATTCTGGGTCACGTCGGTTTATTTATTTGACTAATTTAATTTAAATTTTTTTCAACGGAGCCACGTAAAATCCTAAAAGGTCTTTCGGAGAGTTTGTAAGTCTACGGACCCCGTGGAGGTCTGGTTCATTGAGGGACGACGACGGTTGTATATCGGTCATAGTTCATGAGTGTGACGTCTCTCCCGGACCGAGAGACCCTTTGTCAAGGACTTTCGGTTCCGATGCAGTCTGGTGGTGGGAGGCAGGGTCCGAGGTCACCCCTACCCTGGCGGACCAGGTGCCAGTCGGGATCGTCCGAGACTCGGATCGGACAGTGTATGATCGTCGGAGGTACAGGGTCCTCACTGTAGACGGGGAGGGTCGAGTGGGCGTGACTACTTCAGCAGTTGACGGATTCAGTCGTGTGGACCCCACTTGTGTGTGCGTGGGTCCTTGACACTCGATGGTTCGAGGAACAAACCCCCACAATTACTAGTGTAGATCAACAACATTGACGAAGGGTATGTAGTCGAATAAATCGGGTGTCCTGTCGGGTACACGGTGAAACATCTCTCCAACCCATTGGACGGGTCTTGGTGTGTCGATCCCCGCCACCTCACCTCTGAGTCGGGTTGTGGAACACGATCCGATGGAGGTTTTTACTGAGACAGGGGTCGGGGGCGGGGTGTGACAGTCGAGTTGGTTTACGGACGATCCAGTCGGCTCACCGCAAAAGAACTGAAACCCCTTCTTGGAGGTGCAACTGGACCCTGAAGGGGCAGAGAAAAGGAAGTGCAGGTACTTCAAATCAGTGTACTGCTGTGACCCAGTTCCTGTCACTGCGAACCATAGTTGAGTTGAAACAAAAGGAGTGGCCTCAGTAAAAAAGTTTCGATTCTGTAGTGACATGGGGTGAGGGTTGGACCCGGACCCCAAACTTCGTACTACCCTGTACTCTCGCTTCATCCTATACCTTGAACGCGTCTTCTGGTAGGTAGAGCCCTGGTCGGGTAGCACCCCCCGGACACAGGGGAGTTCAGGTGGCGTCCTCCTTGTGGACACGGACGCACGAGTGGGAGATCTCTTCAGTGGCGACACCCCACCGGGGCCAGGGTTGACGGAGAGACTAAGAAGAGATATTTGTGTCTTAAACCTCTCTGTCACTGTGATGGGGCGCAGGGGCAAGAGGTCGAGGAGACTAGGTGTCCTAAGGCCCAAGTGGACCCTCGGTCAAGTAGTCATGACTCGACCCCCCCGGTCCTCCGGTGACGAAGGTCTCCGAGCCAAGGGTTCCCGGTCGTGGTGGGCGACGTCTTGAAAGGTCCCATGTGGGGATGAACTCTTTAAGACGTGGGACATGTGTGATCGTCTCTCCCGACCCCGACCCCGGATGACCTGCCCGCAGGTCGGACCCTATCAGGTCGGACCCCCACACTTCAGTGAGAGACCTCAAATCCTCTTCTGATGGGCACGTCTCGCGAGGGGACTTTTGGTGGACAAAGTACGTCAGACACAGGTCGGGGTTCCCGTAGCCTCGGGGAGGCCGAAGAGGAGAGGGGTCCTAAGACTGAAAATCTTCCTTCAAACGCTCCCCCGCCCTGGGAGACTCTTGACCAGATCCTACACTTAGCAAGGACTTTGAGACCGACAAAAAGCGCCCCTCCCTTGTCTCCCACGGCCCTTCTCACCGGTGTGCATACACTGAACAATGTCATTGAGACGGACTCTCTCTTGACAGACCTCCCACCTCCGTCGGTCGTGGGGACGAACCGGGTCTGAAAGACGGACACCCCCCCTATGTCGTACAAGTCTTTCTCCTCCATCTTCCCTCTACGGAGGTTTGAGAGGGGGTTGAGGGGGAACCGGCGACAAGACTCCGGGAACACGTCTCTCCATAACGACACACTGTCGGGTCTTGGGGCTGGAACAGCTTGGGGGGTCCCGGGGTTACGGACGAACGTTAGTGTCCACAGTGGGACCAGGCAACATCCGGTCGTCGGTCGAAGGATACTCATCTTTTCTAAACCTCTCTTAACCGTACCCAAACAGTCCTCCGTACTTTGGTCCAGTCACTTTTCCTTCTTCGGTCCTCGTATTTACGGTAGAGCAAGGTTGTTACCTCAAAAAACATGGGTAGGTGGGTGACCTTTTAGGGTACCTACCTCCTCGGACCACCCGACGTCAGGTACCCCAGCGATTCTCAGTCTGTGCTGACTCGCTGAAGTGAAAGTGAAAAGTGAAAGGACGTAACCTCTTCCTTTACCGTTGGGTGAGGTCACAAGAACGGACCTCTTAGGGTCCCTACCCCCTCGGACCACCCGACGGCAGCTACCCCAGCGTCTCTCAGCCTGTGCTGACTTCACTGAATCGTCGTCGTCGTCGTTGGGTGACCACACTCTCGATCTCCGGAGGAGTACCGTCGCTACGTGTGCCACTACCGGCACCCCCTTTAGACCCCTCCGTTTACCTTTGGTCGGGCCTAAAACCTACCTCCTCCGTCGAGATAGTGGGGGATTATTTTTTCTCAGCTGTAAGTCATTTTGTAGTCGGTCTACATCTATTATTTGTCTACCTCCGACTTGTGTCATTTTCCGGTATTGAAAAACGGACTATAATTGGGTTCCTATTTAATAGAAAGGGGTTTCCTGTCTCGTCGAATTCTCCTCGAAGTCAGGACAAAAGACGGTTTTCACCTCCGCCCCCGACGTCTCTACGTACGCCCCGAGTACGTCCCCCGACCTGCCGTTTGCCCGACTAGACACACGTCCCTCGCGGAGCCCCGGGTCAGAGTCGAGTCGGTTCCTGTGAAGACCCAGACCGACCGGTCAGGACCGCCGTTCTCCTTCTATGATCCCGCCCTCCCCTCGACCGGGGACTCCTCTCCGGGGGAGGTGAGGGGACTCACAACCGGAGCACCTCGAGTGTCGAAGGACCGTCCTTTCGAAGTTCTCTTTTGTAGGACCCGGACGGAATCGGGTCCTGGACGGTCTGAACCCAGAGGAGACTGTGGGACCTCCGTGGTTCCACCTGTGTCTCCCACGACCTTCCGATTTCTTTTGGACTTCCTACCCCGTTCCGGTCTCCCCTTGGGAGGTGGTGGTGGGGGATGAAGGGGCCACCCGTTCCTGCGGAGGGAGTTTCGGTCCCGTCCTCCTTTTCGTCTTGTTCTGGGAGGGGACTTCGAGAGCCCGGTTTCGGTCCGAAGTGCCTATACTCGCCCGTGGACCACAAGACCTTTGCCCGTCTTTTAGACTTAAGACCAGGACCTAGGTCACAGGACACTGGATCGGTCACCGACTTGGATCCAGGAGTTCGAGACGGACATTTTAGTTCTCTCGGTAGGGGTCGGATTGGAATCCCTGAAAAGGTGTACCGACGTCTACGACAAAAGAGGAAATGACCTACTTTTTTTCTTTGTCGGAATTTTCACTGGTAACCTGTGAATGAGGGAGTGCACCGGTCGGTTGGATCACTGGGCCTTCGTCACTAGTCGTCCCTAGTCACTCAGCGCACCCGACCTCAGATCCACCTGCGTGTCTACGAAGCTCAGACAGGGCCCCACCAGAGGTAGACAGAGTCCCTCTTTTACACATCGGTTCAGACGTGATATCTGACCTCTGCACCGACCCCCGACCTTCGAGGATTACTTCCGCACTTGGGGTGGGTGTGTGTATATGTGTGTACGTGAGTGTGTGTGTGTGTACGTGCGTCTGTGTGGGTCTGGTGGGGGCTGGACCGTCATACAGGACCTTAGTGGAACCTGTGGACCTCAGTCAGTCAACAACCCCGACGCGCATTGACATTGGAGGACCGTCGGAAACTTTCAGTTGGCACAGAAACAAGGGACCACGGACCGCTACGGACCGTCCTGTCTGTGAACCATGTTCACCGACTCGACTCGACGCACTTGGTGTGTCCAACTACACCAAGGTCGATCCGTACACCAAAGGACCGTGCCCGTCACTAGACTTACCCGGACCCGAGGTCCAGAGACGGGGTCGGGACTCACCCCGAACCTCCGGAGAGAAGTCGGAGTACGTCACTAAGAGTACCCGTGTTAGAGACTGTACGTTCTGACCCGGGGTTGGGTCTCGGGACCGTTGTGAGTACGAGACGACTCATTAAAAAAAAAAAAACCGATACGACCCAGAGATGACTCGAGAGATTAACACCACGAGTCCGAATTAGTAGGATGTCGTAGAATTAAGGGCAGATCCTAGAATCAAGGGTCTGGTCTCTAACTTGGACACAGGGGACGTAACGTTCCTTACAAGAATTGATGACGTGGTAGTCCCTTCAGGGAGACGGACTCATAAAACACAATAATTGTCTGACTTTAGATTTATGGTGAAAGAAAGTAGGACGTCCTCCCCCGCTGGGTCAGGACATGTTTGTAGTTAAGACTAAGAAACCTGCAGGACTTCAGATATAAAATTAAAGTGGACTTAATACTTATTAAAGTTTATGACATTGAATAATAGTGTCCCCTTTTTCCCGGAAAAGGGGGACTTATTTACGTTGGAAAAGTTGAATCAACCACTACTAAATTTCGTTCCACTATCTTTCTTTCCAGTGACCCTTCGTCCCCTGGAGGAGCGGTCGACTGTGTCACCTATCGTCACATTGGAGCGACTCGGAGTCAAAGGGTGGACTTTACACGTGTTTCGTTGTCCAGGGTGGACTCTGACTCAAAACTCAAGAAGGGTCGACGTTGAGTTGAAGTAGTTCCTTCGTCCTCGCCCCAAGACTCCGTCACCCTCCCCTGATACCGTAAGAAGACACACATGGCGAGAGAAGTGGTGAACAATTTTTACTCGTGACTGTGACGGAAACTGGAACCTCAGTGCTTAGTACGCCACTTCTCCCCACAGAACGACCCGACAGAAGAAACAGTCGACGTCCCGGAAGAGTTGAGAGTCCGAATTGTTCAGCCGTCGATGCTCAGTACGGTTCGCAAACAACCCTTACGTGATCTCGCGATCTCGGTCGACATCATTGTTCTCAGAAGCGACGTATTTTGGGAGGGAACTCGAGACTCCTATGGACGTGCAAAATGACCGGACCCCGTAGCCGGTATATCTGTGGGAGACTGGGGTTAGGACGAGGTGAATAGTTCTGGTCCTCCAGGGTCGAACACCGACGTAGTCCTTACTTTTGTAAAAGTAGGACCCATCTTTGTCGGAAGGCCATGGAAGGTGGTCACTTGATCGAAAGGAAAAATTTTGACGGAAACTAAATGACACGTCACTGGTCGGTCCGTAAATTAAAAAACGTCTGCTAGTCCTTCTACCATAAGTGTGCACTGTCCACTAGTGAGTAGTCTTAAGAACGGGTCGACCAGTCGTGATACAAAAGTCGTTTGTGTTTACGTCGAACGTGTAAATAGAAATTTAAGAACGGAATTGAAAGTGGTATTTGAGCGGGATGGATCGTTTACCATCCACGGTTGAGACTATAGTTTCCCTTTTTGTTGTTGTGCTCCAGACGCAACCGACACGATGGAGTCTTAAGCCTGAACCGTCGAACTTCTCACCGACCCTTTTAAGGACGTTTGGACGGGTAGGTTCGACAAGAGGTGGTCCGACAACTTTGACACTTAGTAAGGGTGGGGCGGGAGGGAGAGGGATTCCTCTATTGGCTTATTGGAGGTTGAGGCAGTCGTGTCTACAGTCTTGGGTCTCTGGACAGGACAACGTGGACCAGTCGCCCGTGGTACGGGACACCGAGACGAGACCCTTCCGTTCTCGTCTCGAGTCCCCTCCGTTCGACTGGCGTGTGTCCCGTCCCACTACCCTCTCCGAGACATCTACCCCGGGACGGGAGAATCTCGGACCTCCGACGAATCGCCAGTGGAGAACGTAATTAGAACTTAATTAGAACTTAGACCTCTTCTGAGAACTCTCAGGGAACCTGACGTTCCTCTAGGTTGGTCAAGTAGGATTTCCTTTAGTCAGAACTTATAAGTAACCTTCCTGACTCCGATTTCAACTTTGAGGTTATCAGACCAGTGTACTACGCTTCTTGACTGAGTAACCTTTTCTGGGACTACGACCCTTTCTAACTTCCGCCCTCCTCTTCCCCTGTTGTCTCCTACTCTTCTAACCTACCGTAGCGGTTGAGTTACCTGTACTCAAACTCACTCGAGACTCTCAACCACTACCTGTCCCTCCGGACCACACGACGACAGGTACCCCACCGTTTCTCAACCTGTGCTGACTCACTGACTCGATTTGACTTGACTTGACCGTAATTAGTCTATTCTGGTCCTTACTCTCATGTGAAGACCCGGTTTTATTCTTCGTAGTCCCTAGTCCGGAGTCGCTCCACTCCGTGGGTCCTGGGATGAAACACGTCCCGACGGAGGGGTCCTTCCGACACCCCCCGGTGCAGGAGGCACCCGATGTACCGTCAATGGTCCTGGTATCGTGAACCGTCTTCCCGGTTTCGTCTCCCCTACTACCCAGGGTCACCGGCCCTTTCCTCCGTGACTCTCACAGGTCCTTGTGTCAGGACATTAACGACTAGTAGCCCTGTGTAACCGTCTACTCCTGGTCTCCGAGGGGTGACCCCTGAATCCGGCACCCTGTCGCCACCGTTACTCTGCGTACCCAGGTGGACCGGTTCTTGGGTACCTGTCAAGGTTCAGGGATGTTTTGGCCCCATGTACACGGAGGTAAAAAGTCCCCCTCCAACCGGTTTCCTCAGACAGGAGTAGTAAAATTACGAAATTTTAGTAAAATAACGGTTCCTCCGTCCTAGGGTCCAAGACACTGATCTGACCGGATTACAGATAGTCCCACCCGGAGAAAACTTTTGCTCCCTTGGTTTAATTTTTGTTTTTAGGTTCTAGTAGTTGGTACAACGGATCTTTCCCTCGGGACTGGTGGCTTTGTTCTGGGCTCCGAAGGATCGACCGCTCTACACCTGTCACGCGGTCCACTCTCCTGTCTAAACCCCTGTACCTTGTCCTTACCCAGTGACCAGTGACTGGGTCGTGTCGGTGTCCTTCGACACCCTAGGGACCTCTGTCTCGCCTCGTTCTCACAGGGCAGACCCACACACCCCGGTCGGACCCTCCGAGCCACGAGTCTACCTATGGGTCACCGTGTCCTCCTCCTACCCTCCTGACGAGGTCCCTCGACCCCCCATAAACCCCCCTAACACGAATCAACAAAAACATTAAAAAATTTTAAATGAAAATTAACTTCGTATTAACGAAATGTCGTAACACAACCAAAGATGGTTTGTAATTGTATTTAGTCGGTGTCCAAATGGGTACAACTTGTAGGGAGGGTGGAGGGAGGGGAAGGGTGGGGAGATCCAAAAACGACTTGGGACGAAACTCAAGGGACTCAGTTTGTCGTTCAAGGGTAACCACAAAGATATAAAAAAACGTAGATCGAAAGAAATCGGTAAGGTTCCTCCGACACTAAAGAAAGTTTTGGTAAAAATACCCTAATATTAAATATATAAGATAGTGGAGGTGATGGAAACAAGTATCACTACGAAAGATTCCGGGTGAACTGAAGTGTAAGGTCCTAAAGACCGACATCCACTCACTAGTGTGGTAACACTAATAGAACCAGAACTTCTAGAAAGAACATGTCAAGAAGACACATAAGAACGGTAGAGAAGAATTATAGAAGACGAAGACAATCCAGGTATGTTAAAGACAGGAAATAGCTCGTGTAGAAACGTACTTTACAAGGGAACCCTAGAGATTAAAAGAACTTCTCTAGAGATCAGAAAGGTAACACAAACAAAAGGAGATAAAGAAACGTAACTAGTGACTCCTTCCGAAAGAATAGAGAAGAACGATAAGAAACCGGGAGACATAAGTCTACGAATATAAAAAGGAAAAGAGGAAACGAAAAGCGAAGAGAAGAGAAATGTCGATAAACATTCCGGAGGGACATGTCGGTAAAAAGAAAAAACGTAAAGAAAAGGTACCCCTACCAGAACTAGGGACAGAGGACATGTTACAGTGCTTGGAGTCAGGTATCAAGTAGTCCGTGAGATAGTCTAGATCAGGGAATTTAGATAAAGAGTGAAGGTGACATATTAGTATTCCCTAAACTAAATCCAGTATGGACTTACCAGATCACCAAAAGGGATGAAAAAAGTTAAATTCAGACTTAAACCGTTATTCCTCAAGTACTAGACTTGGTGTCAGTCGAGGACCAGAACAAAAACAACTGACATATCTTGAAGAGGTAGAAACAGACGTTTCTTATAGTAGTTAGACTAAAACCACAACTGGTGGACCACTACAGGTACACATCAGAAGAGAACACAACAACCTTCTCCCAGAAACGATGCTGGTCACGTAGAAGAACTGTTTTGAGATAATCAGAAACGGGACGAAGTAAGACGTAAGGTTCCGGTTTAAACGGACAATGAGGTCCACAAAGAACTGAAGGATGAAAACGTAAGGTCAGAGGATATTACTTTTCTTGTAGAAAAACCCCACAATCAAGATTTTCCAGAACATCCAGAAGTATCTTGACAAGTTGAAGTCGAAGAAGTCGTAATGACCAACCCCGTATCTGAACCTAACGACACTATAACTTACCAAAGGGAACCTTTGCTTGTCTCTAGTAAGACAGTAAAAACTCTAACGTAGGTTCATGACGTAAAGGCTGAGAAAACAACTGGTACTACCCATGAGGTAAAGAAGATTCCCTAAGGACGGGCGTCATCATCTATATTACCAGTAGACTCAATTTAAGTGGGTAAGGTCAGGTAAAATCAAACGACTGAGGATCTTACAACTACAAGTGAGAACGGTAGAGGATAAACTGGTGAAGGTTAAACGGAACTAAGTACCTGGACTGTAAGGTCCAAGGATACGTTATAACGAGAAATGTCGTAGCCTGGAACGAAAATAGTGGTCAGTGTAGGTGTCGACCCATAACAAAAACGAAACCGAGGTAGGGAAGTAAGAAAGACCTCAATAAAGAGGTGACTAGAGGTCATCGTATAACCCGTGGATGGCTGGACCCCTCAAGGAGAAAGTCATAGGATAGTAAAACGAAAAAGTATGACAAGTACCCCAAGAGTTCCGTTCTTTCTTATGACTTCACCAAACGGTAAGGGAAAAGGTTACCTGGTGTAAGACAGTCTGGAGAGGTGGTACTGGGCGGACAGAACCCACCGGGGTACCCGTACCGAATCAAAGTGACTCAATCTGTTCCGACACCAGGATCACACTAATGTAACTGATCGAAAGACACTAATACCAAAGTCCCACAGACGGGAAACTACGGGATGTGACTTCTTGATATATTTTTTATAGTAGTTCTGGTTCTATTAGTACTACCACACTAATGAGTGGAT
Source organism: Capra ibex (assembly GCA_006410555.1). Taxonomy (NCBI): domain Eukaryota; kingdom Metazoa; phylum Chordata; class Mammalia; order Artiodactyla; family Bovidae; genus Capra; species Capra ibex. The sequence continues at coordinate 35,915,258 of SJYO01045292.1, forward strand.
CTCGTTCTGTAGGACCTTACACTTCAGTTCACCCGGAATCTTTCGTAGTAATACTTGTTTCGATCACCTCCACTACCTTAATCTCAAATCGATAATGTTTAGGATCTTCTACTACGACACTTTCACGATGTGAGTTATACGGTCGTTTAAACCTTTTGAGTCGTCACCGGTGTCCTGACCTTTTCCAGTCAAAAGTAAGGTCAGGGTTTCTTTCCGTTACGGTTTCTTACGAGTTTGATGGTGTGTTAACGTGAGTAGAGTGTACGATCATTTCATTACGAGTTTTAAGAGGTTCGGTCCGAAGTCGTTATTTATTTGGCACTTGAAGGTCTACAAGTTCGACCAAAATCTTTTCCGTCTCCTTAGTCTCTAGTTTAACGGTTGTAGGCGACTTAGTAGCTTTTTCGTTCTCTCAAGGTCTTTTTGTAGATAAAGACGAAATAACTGATACGGTTTCGGAAACTGACACACCCAGTGTTATTTGCCCTTTTAAGACTTTCTCTATCCTTATGGTCTTGGGGACTGGACGGAGAACTCTTTGGATATACGTCCAGTCCTTCGTTGTCAATCTTGACCTGTACCTTGTTGTCTGACCAAGGTTTATCCTTTTCCTCATGCAGTTCCGACATATAACAGTGGGACGAATAAATTGAATATACGTCTCATGTAGTACTCTTTGCGACCCGACCTTCTTCGTGTTCGACCTTTGTTCTAACGGTCCTCTTTATAGTTATTGGAGTCTATTCGTCTACTGTGGTGGCAATACCGTCTTTCACTTCTCCTCGATTTTTCGAAGAACTACTTTCACTTTCTCCTCTCACTTTTTCAACCGAATTTCGAGTTGTAAGTCTTTTACTACTAGTACCGTAGACCAGGGTAGTGAAGTACCCTTTATCTACCCCTTTGTCACCTTTGTCACAGTCTGAAATAAAACCCCCCGAGGTTTTAGTGGACTCTACCACTGACGTCGGTACTTTAATTTTCTGTGAATGAGGAACCTTCTTTTCAATACTGGTTGGATCTATCGTATAACTTTTCGTCTCTGTAATGAAACGGTTGTTTCCAGGTAGATCAGTTCCGATACCAAAAAGGTCACCAGTACATACCTACACTCTCAACCTGACACTTCTTTCGACTCACGGCTTCTTAACTACGAAAACTTGACACCATAACCTCTTCTGAGAACTCTCAGGGAACCTGACGTTCCTCTAGGTTGGTCAGGTAAGACTTCCTCTAGTCGGGACCCTAAAGAAACCTTTCTTACTACGATTTCGACTTTGAGGTCATGAAACCGGTGGAGTACGTTTCTCAACTGAGTAACCTTTTCTGACACTACGACCCTCCCTAACCCTCGTCCTCCTTTTCCCCTGATGTCTCCTACTCTACCGACCTACCGTAGTGACTGAGTTACCTGTACTCAGACTCACTTGAGACCCTCAACCACTACCTGTCCCTCCGGACCGCACGACGCTAAGTACCCCAGTCTTTCTCAACCTGTACTGACTCGCTGACTTGACTTGACTTAAATATATACCATTTTAACGTAGTGACTGAGTTACCTGTACCCAAACTCATTTGAGAACTTCTACCACCTCCTGTCTCCTCGGACAACCCATCTCAGGTACTCAAACGTTTCTGAACCTGTGTTGACTCCCTAATTTGTTGTTGTTGTTGTTGTTTTAAGTGAGGACAATCTACATACCAAGATGCGTAAAACTGTGACTCTTCCGAACAGAGGTCCACTACTGTCTTCTAAGGTCCTCCTGTTCCTCTGGGACGAACTTCAACTCCCACGGGATCTCCCCGAAGGGTCCCTCCCTGTCGAGAACCCTCAGAACAGGTCCCCTTCCAATAAAGTCCACATCCGTCCCCTCTACAGACGGGATCCCACCTCCGTAATTGTAGTACCTGGGGTCAAACCTTAGAACCGAAAGAAGTGACCTAAGGACTTTGGGAAGGCGAAGACGGTGGGGTAAGTAAAGGTGACAAAGGTCACCCACACTGACTTGATTGGTAGGGGTCCCGAGGAAGATAGAAAACGTTAGTGTGAAAGTTTTGTATGACTTCTCCTAAAACTAAGACAATCTTAGACTACAATTTTGTTATAAAGTAAAGAGACCACTCTCCTTTAGACAACAAACGGATATAGACTTAGACGACTGGTTTTTTTCCTTCTTCCCGCGAGAGTTTTGTTTTCCTCTGTCGTGACTTGGGCCCGTGTGTAAGACTCATTCTGTCTGTCCGTCTCCGCCCACATCGGACACAACAAAATACTTCTTTACGGTTCTTTCAGTCCCTACAAAAGTTTACTCGAACGACAGGGGGTGGCTCAGTCCTGTTGGTACCTCTGCACAAAAAGGTAGAAAAGACACTGGAGCCAAAAGGAACTTCCCTACTACATTACTAATTGGGACTAAGTTGTGTGTTAGTTACACTTGAATCCCAGAAGACGGGGGACGAGACAGGTGTGCCCTTCCAGTACGGGTCCTCGGAATCCTTCCCGACACCGACACACCCCCACCCCCACCCCGTGTACCCCGTGGAACTTGTCGTGTAGGAATGAAAGACAAGGGACTTTACAGAGTAAAACACAGAAATGTGAGAGGTCACCCGACGTTCCCAAGCCTGGGTTCGTACCCCTCTAACTCGTCCCAGACCCTTCTGTACACTCGACCCAAAACAATTTTGGACAACCACTTTCCCTTCTCTCCTACAGTCAGACCAGTTAGGAACCTTTTAGAACAGAAACCTAAGCTTGCACTGTTGTGTTCTGGGAGCAAAACACCCCTAACACAGCTCCCCGTCCTCCTCCCGCATACCTCACCTTCGGTTGAAGCACACCGGACAGCACATCTACTCGGGTTGTAATCTTCTCCTTTTGAAGGACCACAGTACTTTTATAAGACATATCACTGCTGTCGTCACAGAGGTGTCTACACACAAGAAGTCCTGAGCATCTTTACAAGCGGTTATTTTCCCCCCTCCCCCCGCTCAAAACCACACACAGTCAACATGTCACCAAACTTCTTTAGTGCCCGTAATTGGGGGTGGGTGGTCCCGGACGTCTATGATTGTGAGGACCAGGGAATCGTCGTCCGTTTTCGGGGAACCCGGTATCCGAGAAGAAAGAGATGTCTCTCGTCCTGCCGGTGGTCCCCTGGGCCCCACCGGCCTTTCGGGGAGCGTCCTACTCCTGTGACGGAAGGGACTCTCCTCCTTCCACCGTCGGCCTCGACCAGACTCACCGGTGAAGACTGCCCGGGGACCTCTAAGTCAGGGTCTCCGGACACTGAGGGACCAACCCCCGACCCACGGGTCCAGGTGTCGGAGCACGGTACAGGGGACATCGTCTGTCTGCCGACCTCCCCGACCCAGGGAGGTTCTGGTGGTACCTGTGTCCCGGCCAGGGAACGAAACTTGACTTCTAAGAAAGGAGGAGCCGTCCAAGGGGAAACCACACTGATCTACACCGTCAACCCCACCCTCAACGAAGTCCGACACCAGCGGGGAGGAGACACCGAAGGGACCCTCGCACCTCCTCCACCCCTCCTCCCCGGGACGAGGGCGAAAGAGACTCCCCGGACACCCGTCCCGCTCACCCCGAGACTCCACCTCAAATGTGGACTCCTGCACGAAGCAGAGACGACACAGTGGGAGGGGTGGATGACGAGACGGGGCACGGACTCTAGGGTCGTCCTATACACAGACCCCCCGTCGTCGGGAAGGTTCACTGGTGTACCGTGGACCTTTCTTGTGACCGGTGTACGACCTTTCGAACGTGAACAGGAGTTCCGTGAGGTCTAGAGTTGTGAAAAAACAGAAAGGGGTGAATTCGTGGGTGGTCAAGCTACCACGTATACGATACAATACCTCGTGGCTGAGTCCGGTCGAGGGGAGCAGGTCAGGAGAACGTTTTAGGTCCCCCGGGACTGTTGCGGGAAATTTCGGACTCCCAATAAAAACCGACCCGGGACACCAAACACCCTAAAGTCAAGAGGTCAGTGTCCTGATTTGGGTCCGGTGCCGTCACTTTTGTCGTTCAGGGTTGGTGATCCGGTGGTCCCTTGAGGGTCGGAACCTCCGACGCACCACGGACACCGGCACACTGGTGGCACAGTCCGACGTTGATCATAGGTCCCCACGTACTGTGGATATGAGGAACAACCGGGACTTCCTACAAATGTTACGTCTGACATGCACACAACGGGTACCCCTGTACATTGATTCAGATCTTCATCGACACCAGAAGAGTTTACTAAAGCCACCCATTTACCTAGTAGGCTGCCGAGAATTCCTCTGACTGAGGAACTCACCACGCAAACGTGTCTCTTATCTTAAATTGTAGAGATTCGACTGGGTGCCGGGGGAAGGTGAAAAGAGAGACGTATGGTGGAGACGTCCGAACAGTACCTGGGGGAGGAGGAGCGGGTGGAGTGTGGTGTGGGAGACGGTTCTGAGGAGGTCGTGTTCTAGAAACACGGATAACACGGGTGGTGGGTCTGACGAGACGGGACGCGAGACGGACCCTGGTTGGGACGAGGAGGTAGTCGGGTCGCACACAGGCGACCGGGTCACCGGAGAGGTCTGGACAGAGAGACCCAAGGAGAAGGGGTGAGGATGGTACCAAAGTCTCCGTTTATGTCAAAACGCCGCCAGTCCTACCCGAGTAACCAACATACGAGAGAGGTTGTTCTTGAGTTCGAAGAGTTCCGTCCCCCAACCAGGGACACAGTGGGGGTTGGGGAATCCTGTGTTTCGTGTACGAGTTATTTATAAACGACTTGACTAGGTTTCCCAAACCAGACTCTTGTTTTTTTCTTTTCGGTGCACTCGGCAGTCTAACTTAAGACTGAGGAGGTCGGACCGGAGGAGGGGGTCCGAGGCACTCGGGACCTTGTGATGGGCGTTTGTGTGTGGTGTGTGGGACGACTCTGGCCCTCCGGACCTACCGTTGGTGCACTTGTCTTCCGTCCCAAATACCGGGTAAAGTGTTCCCGGTGGGTGAGACCAGACTTCACGACTCCTGAACAAAAATCCCAATTGACTGAACAAGTATGCCCAGAAAAGGCTCTCTCCGACTCCAAACTGTTGGAGTTCAAGTCCACTTCGGATATCCACGAAGAGGGTACCCTGTCTTTCACTTCCCGGAGTCGTTCCAGCTGTGGGTGGGGTAGTCACAGGAACCCAGGTTCCACGGGGCCAACTGCCAAGAGCGGAGACTCAGAACTCGTGAGCGAAACCAAAAGAACACAAGAACTTTTTTATAGGGAGAAACCTCCTTCTGTAGGATTTCGTTACTCGGAAAAAAATTTTTTTCTTTCTGTGAATATACTATAAAGAAACCGGTGTGACCCACCGTAAATTTTAGAATCAAGGGGCTGGTCACTACTCTGGGTGCGAAGGACGTCTCCTTCGTTCCTCAGAAAGAACCTGACGGTTCCTTACGGTTCGTTACTCGGAAACTTTCAGTCAAACTGTCGAGGAACCTTCGTCTGGGAAACCTTTTTTATCTTCCGGCCCATTACTCCACAGTGAGAGGGGAAGGGTGGGGATCATGCTAAGTAACCGTGGACGAAACGGGGGTGAGTACCTCAAGAAAGAAATATCCATGGATAATAACTTAGACCTAAAAACGATCCGAAGGTCGATGACTCTCATTGACGACGAGACCGGTAGATCTCTTCCATGCGCGGACCCTACTGGGTTGGGAGTGGTGGTAGGGGGATCGAGGGTGTGTGGGGTTTCGGTAGAGGAAGTAGGTCTTGTCACACAACTTTAGAACGTAAAGGTACTGTGGTTAATGAGTCTAATTTTGACTCTTTAAGTCGTCCTAGGTTTATACATTTTTATAAACCTATAAACTGATTCAGGTTAAAAGTAGGTTCAAGACGAAAGACTTTTGAAAGTTTGTGACGTATATTTTAAGTCGGTCAAAGTGGTAGGGTCCTTCTCCCTGGGTTCTATACGTACATAATTTTTCTGTCACAAACATTAGAGGTTCTCTTTAATCCTACTAAAGTATGACGAACTCTGGAACCAAAGACTCGGTGTCCCACTGAAAACACAAACTTATAGAGACTCGGGTCTATTACGGCTTGGTAAACAACTCCCTATGTCCCGGTTCTAAGACCTCTACGGGGTTCTTCCTGACGAAGAAATTGAGCCGGGTTGTTTATGAGGATATTACATAAAATTTTGTGTATCCGTATTCAGGACACATACTTCAACAGTACCAATGTCTTCTTTTTATTTATAAACACGTGTGTCTGTATTGTGCTTCAGGAAGATGTCACTTTTGTTAGAGGAGACCTTTCTGGAAGCTTTCAGTCGTCACTCGGTCTGCACCTACCTCGATCATTACCTCATCCCCCGTCGGAAATTTGCATGGAGAACCGTAGACGTAAAAAGTATTCGGAACAAATTGTCGTATTTTAATTCCCCGACACCCTCACTCCACTTGGCTGTGTTTTTGGTTCTCGTGACAATAAATAAAAGATGTTCACTGTAGTATTCGTCCTCAAAACGGACACAAGATCAAGCAGAGGTTATTTATTTATTGATACATGTTTACACGACTCAAATGTTTTGTTATCTCCTTTTGGAAACGTAATGTTTTCTATGTAAATGTACTATGTAAAAAAAGGTATGTGATTCGTAAAGTAAGGATCGAATGAACTTGGTCTCTGGGACACATCGTTACAGATTTCCACACATGGATCCGAGAAGATGGTCTTTCGTTTCGATATTTTCCTTTTAAGGAGTCAATTAAGGAGTCAAAGAACTTATATCCCGGATTGAACCGGACGATGAATAATGAGTATAAATTAGACAAGGTCTTGCAACCGTCGACAGACCTTGTCGAGAGGAGTTTATATGCCTCGTCTGTCGGGGGACGACTTGAACAATTTTACATCTAAGGACACGTCATCCACCCTACCGCGGACTCCCGTAAAGATTGGTCGAACGGCCCCGTCGAGGACGGAGGGCCTGACGTAAGGTTTACCGACCCGAGTCTTTTGAGAGGAGGTTTCACCCTCTTTAGGACCTCCCGGACTAGTTCTTCTCCGGTACGACGTCGGAGGTAGGGGTTCGAAGGTTTAAGGGTTTTTTGGTCATCTCGACCAAAATAAACCCGGGTGTTTACTGTTCCTGGTACTCTCAGGTTTACCGGTGACCGCACTTAAGACGTCGACTTTGAAAGAACGTGACAGAGGACCCTACCCGAAGGTAGAGGAGAGTTAAGTCTCGTTGGTAAAAGTTATAAAAGTGTTTATTGATTATTATTAGTATCCCTTTCTGTGACGTATTCTTCGAATTACTACTGATGAAAGGTTTAGTTTTGTCGTTGTTGTTGTCATTTTGGGTCCAAGTAACAAACTTTTATTTTTTACTTTTAGAACCCAACTTAAGGATCCAGTCAGGTCGTTGTACTCAGATTATTTACGGGAAATATAAAATTGGAAAGAATTTTACGATAACGAGACCTTCGGACTTTAGAGTCCTATTTAATCGTTGAGACCACTTTCTTGTCTAAGAGTTGGTAAGAATAAAGATCACAAAAAGAAAGACAAAGTGTTTCATCAAGACGGGTCCGTCTGTCGATTCTCGTCTTTTCATCCCAGGTTATCTCTGTCCCACCGAGTCCATCCAGTCGGCTCAAGGACCTTTCCCTTTCAACCCTCTTTACTTTTCCTACTTTACCCCGAATCGAAGTATTTGTGTTCTCTCGACCTTTTTGAAGTGGTTCTATCACATTCCTAGGGTATTGTTTACCCTCGTGTGTGTATTTATCTGTCTCGTCCTCCCTCTCCCCTCCCTTCCCCTCCTTCCGCCCTCTCTACGTTTCGTCCACAACCTCTGTGTGGGCCATCCCTTTTTCGTCTTGTTTTTTATTTATAACCCCAGTAATAGGAACTGAGTCACAGTAAGTAGTCAGGCGACCTTACTACAGACGGGGGTCCGACGGTTTGTTCTTGTGTGTGTGGGGGTGGGTCACGGGGAACCACTCCCGTGTCCCGTGAAACGTTGGACAGTGTTACTTCGACAGTAGGGACGAGCGAACAGACTACTGTAGTACCTTCACCGATCCCGGCTTGAAGGTTGCGGGGGGAAGGAGAGGAGGTATCGGTTTACGTCTTCGTCACTTTCTTCTCCCCGCTCCCCCGAAGATAAGACTACGGTCGACTCCACGAACCCCGTCCCCTCAACCTCTCTTACCGACGCCCCGGCCCTCCTCCCTCCCTTCAGGCCCATGGTCCGAAGAGTCTCAAAGACTCCACAGGCGAGTCAAAAGTGGACGACGTCGTAGTCGAGGAACCGTCCCTGGGGCGTGAACATGAGGTCGAGGGGGGCGCTCCGCGGGACGAAGAACGCGTCCACCGTTTCCTCCCGGTCTTCGCGGTGGTGGTCTCTGTCCGAACGCTACCTCTACGGGTGCTCGTGCGGGCTCACGTCCCCTGGTCGTCCACGACCGCTCCCCGCACGCCACGGCGGGCCTCAGCCCGACTGGCCCCCGAGGGGTCTCGGCAGTAACAGGAGGTCCCACGGGACCGGGAGTAAGTGGACCTACCCCAGTGTCAGCCACGGTCAGACCGGTCTCTCCCGGCTCAGTCCGGGCGTCTACGTGAGCATTCACGGTCCCTCCAACACCGTGACCGGTCCCGTCTACGGCAACAGTGTGAGCAACTACAGGCACGTGTGCCTCGGGAGCAGATCCTATATCGGAAGTCCCGTGGTCGTCTACCGGCCCAACACCCCCAGCGTCAGTCGGCCCGTGCTTCAGACCAACGTCTTGTAGGCCGTGAACACGCCCCGCGGCCCCTGTCCGCGCTTCGGGAGCCGCGTCTACGTGACCACAAGCCTGGCCGGGTGGCCGACCGTGACCATGAGCGTCGATAACGGCTTCGTGCCCAGGTGCCCGAGGTGCGTGAGCGGCAGGTGGTCCAGTTTCAGACCCTTCGTCACCGTGACCTTCGGCGGGAGTCACAACTGCGTCGAGACGCCCGTGCCTGACCCGTGGACGCGCGTCAGCAGGTGCAGGAGTGTAGCCACGACCAGCCGCCGGTCGACCATCGGACGGAGCGTCTACGTGCACATCAACGGCTCGGGCACCTCCACCGTCTTCACGAGCGTCTCAACCACCGTGCCCACGAGCCGGCCGCCGGGCGTCCTCGCGGGCAGGCGGACGTCCCGCCGCAGGCGGCCCGTGTCCGTCAAGCTCCGGGGCCGTGAGCGGAACGTGAGCACGACCGTCGGCGGCGCGAGATGCGGCGTCCGGGTCCGTGGACCCCGAAGGGACGAGGTCGCGGGGAGCCAGAGAGGGTCGCCGCGGCGCGTGAGGTCGAGGTGGGGCTCCCCGCGGTGGCGCCGCCACGACGGGTCGCCGTCGCGGACTTTCAGACGCGGCGCCCGAGGCTTTCCCCACGGTATCCACTAGCTCTCGGGGCGCCGGCGGCACCGCGGTCCGAGGTGTCGGTCGCCGGCCGTCCTCCGCCGCTTCACCTTGAGCGTCTCCTTCGGCAGTCGGAGGCGCAGCGTGCCGGCGAGGAGGGTCCGCCCGAGAGGGCCACGGTCGCGGGGCCGGCGGCGGCTTTGCCGCTGCGTGTCGCCTGGCGTATCCGCGAGGGGCAGCAGCGCTCCAGAGCGGGTGGACGACTTCGACCACGCCAACAGCGGGCAGTGGGTGACCTTCGGCGCGTTCCCGGGCCTCACGAGACCCAGCAGCGTCGGACCGCCCGCGACGTCTGGCTAGGTCTCCGCGCCTGGCAGCGGCGAGTCCTCGTCCCTCTACTGTAGAAGCCGGTGGCTCCTCGCGTGCCAGTAGTCCACCGGGACGTCCGCGAGCGTCTGAGCCGACCGCCGCTCCTTTCAGCGCCCCGGGGCCTTCTGCCGCTTCGTCAGCTCTAGCTGCGTGACCGGCGGCTCCCCGACTCCGAGTCCCCCGCGGCCCTCGGGGTCCGGGCGCCCCCGGTCGTGCGGCTCCTCGTCCTGCGCGTCGTACCACAGGCGTGCGCCGCGTGTCCCAGGGCCGGCCCTGTCTCTCTCCGCCCCTCGGGCGCCGCTGTCGACGAGCGCAGACAGAGGCTGGGCCGCGCAGGCCGACACCGCTCCGTCAGAGACTGTCCGGTGGTCCGAGCCCGGGCTCAAATATTCACTCGCCAGGGGGAGGGACCTGCAAGCCCTTTTCCTTCCTTCACGGACCACCCTTCCCGACTACGACGCAAGAGCCTAATGACCCAGGAGGCCTGCGGGACGCGGGCGGGAGCGCGGGCCCTAGTGGAGCGGGCCCCTACTCATTTAAGCCGGGACGGACGCTCCAGGAGCCCGCCCCGGACGTCGCGTCCGAGGGCCCCCGGGGCGTGGAGACAGTTCCCCCTGGGAGGGGCGGTTGGCCGGGGTACGCGCGGCGGGATGCTCCCCGAATTGTGCGATGGGAGGACTTAGAGGAACAGGAGAAAAGGAAGTAGTCACAACAATGGTTGATTAAGTTCCTTTCGGACCTAACGCCTCGAGAACCTTCTGCTCTGACCCGCTCTTCCCGAATCTTACCCCCGGCCCCCGCCCGCCAAGGCATTAGGGATCCTGGATGTCCCGAAGCCCTCTTCCACGTGCAGTGGGTCTCCCAAACCTCTCCCCGACGGATCTCGAACCGGAGCGTGTGTGTGTGTGTGTGTTTGCGCGAAAGTTCCCCTCGATCGGCTGGCCTAGGCGGTCCCGCGGATCAAGTCCTCTGGCTCCGCGAACCTCTGTCTCCCGCACCGACCCCGGTGGGAGACGGTTCCTCCTCCTGACCGGATTGTGAACCTGGGACCCCCTGGGTGTTCAAGGACTCGCGTTCGATGGTGCCGGTCTGGAGTAGAGCAACGCATTCTTTCAGCGCCTCTGTGACAGTCCCAGGGTTTAGAGCAGTGGAAATCCTTCACCGCCGTCTGCTTAAGGACGCCTGGGGACATCCCCTCGCTCAATCGAACTCACCAGACTCAAACAGGTAGTAGAGTCTCCCTGTCACGTTAAGCGTGGGGGTTTCCCTGCGTGCCCCACGGGAGCGCCCCTCCCAGACAGACAACCCCAGAAAAAGGGTTGTCTAGTCTACCTATGTCCCCGCGTGTATCCACGATGAACCAGGCGTTTCCTGTGCCTGCTCCCCGCTAATTCGCGACCACGCCCCACCCCTCGTGACCCTCCTCCTCTGACCTTAGACAGTGAAAGTGCTGGAATAGACGAATGAGTGAACAGTCCTTACGCCTCCCCAGTCAGGTTTCGGGTTGGCTCTCACCNCCCTCCCAGACAGACAACCCCAGAAAAAGGGTTGTCTAGTCTACCTATGTCCCCGCGTGTATCCACGATGAACCAGGCGTTTCCTGTGCCTGCTCCCCGCTAATTCGCGACCACGCCCCACCCCTCGTGACCCTCCTCCTCTGACCTTAGACAGTGAAAGTGCTGGAATAGGCGAATGAGTGAACAGTCCTTACGCCTCCCCAGTCAGGTTTCGGGTTGGCTCTCACCGTTTAAACAAAAAACAACACAAAAAAAAAAAAAAAAAATTGTGGGACACGGTAGGAGGNCAAAAAAAAAAAAAAAAAAAAAAATTGTGGGACACGGTAGGAGGCGACGCCAGTGAGTGTCGCTACGCGGTCCACCGCCGCGACAACTTGAGATTTGCTTCGGTTTCTTTGCCGCTAGGGGCTTCAACCCGACTTTCCTAAGGAATACGTCTCAGGAAAGAGGCCCATCCTGAGCGTCTAGGGGAAGACTGGGCCCCCAGCCCGGGGGATGCAGGTCGGCTCGGGTCTTGAACGATTTCCTCGACCTGTCACACCGCAGCAGTGCACGCCTTCTGTCTGTGGGCGACCGCCTACCTGTCATGACAGACGTCATTGGTTCCCCCGCCCCGCCCCTGTGGGGGCTTTCACGTTCCCCTACCCCCTTCCGTGCGAACTGGTAGGGCGATGGGGGAGCGGGGTGGGTTTCCCTGTGCCTGTAAACTCCGAAGGACCTAACCCGGTCTGACGTGGATTTCTTCCTCCTTCCTTTCTGTGGAGGGGGAGTGGGGGGGGGGGGGGTGTTCTAGCCTCTCAGAGCGTCGGACCCCGCCCAGGCCCGTCCGTGACAGACCTGTAGGGTGACCGAAGCCCTGGTTCAGTCCCCGGTGCTGAGGCACGTGGCGGTGGGACCTCTCCAACAGAGCCACCTCGGCTCCCCCGCCCCGCCCCGCCCCGAGGTCTGTGTCCGACCTTGAGCGGTGAAATCTCTGGAGTTTCCACCTGCGGACTCTGTCCTTCCCTCCGTCCCGGTCGGTGTGGGAAACACGGAGAAAATGTTTCCTAAAGTCCTGACACAACCTCTTTCCGAGTTTGTTTCCCACCCCAGGAGACTCGGGCGCGGTTGGAAATTTCCTCGACTCCCTGTAAGGTCGCAGTCCAGACCGGGGGTGGTTCCACCCAGTGAAGAACCTCCCCAAGATCCACTAAATGGGTATTTCTCGGTTTCTCGAAATAGTTTACACCCTCCGTTGAAAAAAAGAATTCTCTGTAATTTTTTTTTTTTTTGAAAGATTAAGGTTGTACTTGTGGACAAGAATCTATATAATTGAGGATCCAGAGGACTACGAACCTTGGGAAAGGTCATAAGAACGGACCCTTTAGAGTACCTGTTTCCTCGGACCACCCGATACCGATGTCAAGTACCCCAACGTTCTCAACCTGTAGTGGCTCACCGATTTGGGGGACCACGTCTAGGGCGAACCGTGACAAAGAGAGGTCTCGTGCACCCGTCGACAGGGACGAGACCGAATCTTAAATTCGGAGACTCCACCCCTCTACCCACCTTTATGTGTTAAGGTCCACGAGTCCCGAAGGTCCGACACTCTACGTCCCGATTGAGGGTTGACAACCACTATTTTCGAGGGGTGGGTACCTTTGCTGACAGTGATCGTGAACTCCTACACCCCCTTCCTCCCTACATATTGAATACGTTATGTTATTGGTATTAGGGGATACCAATAAATTTGATTTTGAATAATTTCAATCTTTAAGTCAAAGAGTCAGAGGGATCAATGTCGTTGACGGGGTGATATCCCCGATCACTGATATTTAATCTGCAATGACTCTTTTGTGAACTAGTAGTGTCCTTGACGAAAACCCGGGACGACCAGGTGTGCTCGTGAAGGGACCACCGAGTCTACCATTTCGTACCAGGTGTGTTTACTAGAGTTCCTTCTATAACCACCCCCGTGCACTCATAGGGAAGATTCTAAGGTTCATGCGACAGAATGTCAGTAACGATAAAAGTTCTATTACCAACATTTTTGACAGTAGTCCCAGATCTTCCCTATACAATTCTTCTCGCATCTTTGACAAAAACAAAAACGAATCAACGGTTCAGGAAAGACTGAGAAACGTTGGAGTGTCTGATATCGTGTGGTTCGAGGAGATAGGAGGTGATAGAGAGTCTCAAACGAGTCTAAGTACAGGTGACTTAGTCACTGTGATAGATTGGCAGAGTAGGAGATGGCGTGGGAAGAGGAAATCGGAAGTCAGAAAGGGTCTTAGTCCCAGAAGAGGTTACTCAGCCGAGAAGTGTAATCCATTGGTTTAAAACTTCGAAGTCGAAGTGGTTGTCAGAAAGGTTACTTATTAGTCCCAACTAAAGGAAATTCTAACTGACTAAACTAGAGGAACCATGAACTGATTACTTATGTAACCCGAAAGGACTACTGAGTCATCATTTTATCTCTTCCTTTACCGTTGGGTGAGGTCATAAGAACGGACCTCTTAGGGTACCTGTCTCCTCGAACCACCTGATGTCAGGTGCCCAGCGTTTCTCAGTCTGTGCTGACTCGCTGAAGTGAAGTGAAGTGAAGTCATCATTTTTTAGGTGAACGGTTACGACCTCTACGTCCAAGTTAGGGACCCAGTCCTTTTAAGGGACCTCTTCCTTTACCGTTGGGTGAGGTTATAGGAACGGACCTTTTAGGGTACCTACCTCCTCGGCCCGTCCGATGTCAGGTACCTCAGCGTTTTTCTCAGTCTGTCTTGAATCGCTGACTTGTTGTCATTCAATCATGTAGTTATAATACAAATTGGACCTATACTTAATATTATTAAATCTATAATTCTTCTTTCTGTAGATTTTCCATTCTTGCAGTACACATATTCGGTATTGTTATAATTCTACTTCTGTGTTTTTATTTCGGAGACACTACCATGTCGTTGTATACTAAGATCTTCACCTTTAATTGACGGACCACTCGTTTGCAATAAGTCATTTGTTCTCGGACCGTGGATCGTTCCACGTCTAAAATGATTTAAAAACGTCAGTCGGTCTGAAAGAAGTTCTTCGTTCTACTTTTAACTGTCAGGAAATAACCGGATAAAAATCTCTTCTTTTATACAACGTAGATGGGTTTGGATTATAAACTATTGTATAAACTACCACTTTCTGGTTGTCGAGATGAGGATTCCAGTCTTTAGTCTGCTTCTACGGACAAGGACGGTATCCCACGACCTCCAAGATCGATCTAAGATAGGTCCCATCAACACGTACCTTTACTTTATTTTCCGTAAGTCTAAATTTTCCTTCTGTATTTTAATAGAGAAATAACTAGTATAACGGAACGAATATACGTCTTTTAGGATTCTTTTGATAGGGGTTTGGTATTCTAGATTATTTGTTCAAGTCGGAATGTCCTTCATTTTAGTTATGGATTTTGGGTAAACGTAAAGATATATCATTGTTACGTGTTTAAATTTTACTTTAATCTTTTGTTAAAGTAAATGTTATCATAATTTTTAGTAATGAATCCTTATTTAAATTGTCTTCTTCACGTTTTATGTATGAGACTGTTGATGTTTGTTACAAATTTCTGTAAAATTTTCTGGATTTATTTCCTTTTCTGTCAAATACAAATACCTAACCTTCTAAATTCGACTGTTTTGAGGGTTTTAATTACATGTCTCAGTTATGTTAGAGGTAATTTTATAGACGACTAAAAAGATGTCTTTAACAGTACGACTAGGATTTTAAGTGTTCCTTTAAGTTCCCCGAGACTTTTTGGTTTCATTAGAACCTTTTCTCTTTGTTCTGTCCTCCTGAGTGTGAAAAAATAAAGTCTAAAATGATGTTTCGATGTCATTAGTTTTGTCACACCAAGACCGTAGTCTTTTCTGGATTAGTCAGAGAAACCGTGTCTTAACTCAGGTTTTTATTTGGGAAACTTATATATGTCAACCGGTTATTCGTGTACTTTTCTACGAGTTATTCTTTTTAAAAATATAAATTAGTTAAATCAGTTAAAAATGTTCCTACCGTTCTGTCAATTCACCTCCTTTCTTATCAGAAAAAATGACATCGGTAGGATCACCCTTACTTGACTATAGAATAACACCAAACTAAATGTAAAGGGTGGTTACTGTAACTTGCAGATAGAAGTACACGAATAACCGGTAAGCATACAGAAGAAATCTACTTATAGATAAGACTAAGAAAAAATTAAAAATAAAAAATTAAGTTCCTATTAACGACATATCTTAAAACAACAAAAGATAGTTTGGAGTTGGAGTCAGTTGGTATTCAACCGGTATTCACATGTATATAGGGGAGGGAAACCCTGCAGGGAGGGCAGAGGGAGGGGTGGGGTGGGGAGATCCGAATATGTCTCGAGGACAAACTCAAAGGACTCGGTATATCGTTAAGGACAACCGACAGATAAAATGTATACCATTACATTCAAAGGCACAATGAATGAGGTATGTAGAGTGGGAGAGGAGGGGAGAGGGATACAGGTATTCAGATAAGAGATACAGACAAAGAGGTAACGACGGGACATTTATCTAAGAAGACATGGTAAAAAGATCTAAGCTATATATAAACAATCTTATGTCATAAATAGAAAAGAAAAGCTGAATGGAGTGAGACATATTATCCAAGATCCAAGTAGGTGAAGTAATCTTGCCTGAATTTACACAAGGAAAGTACCGACTCATGCAGCACATACACATGGTGTTGAAAGAATAGGTAAGTAGGTCTATTCCCCTATTCCTATTTGAAGGAATAGGGGGAATGGGTCAGGAATCCCCAGACTCTTGTCTGGACGTCCTACGAAACCATCGGTGGGACGGGTGGGGGTCCACTACCTCACTCTGGTAGAGCTTCAACCCGTTTGCCCCCGGGACTTCTCACTTTCTCAGTGTCTCTCGTCGACAATCCTCCCTCGAGACGAACCTCAGTCCCCGACGGTTGTGACTTAGGAAAGAAGTCTTTAGGGTGAGGCTCAGTGTCTGGGTCCCCCACGGGTCCCAAGCCAGTTCGAGACACCTTTCCCCCTACCCTCACCGAGGGGCGACCCTCGAGGGTTGGAGTGAGTGGACGTGGGTCTCGGTCGGGTGGGTGTCTCCCTCCCCCTTCGTAAGTGGGTGTGGGTTTGGGACCCTTACGACAAGTCTGACCCTTATTAAGACTTCGGTCTAAATTCTCTTCACGACCGTTTCCGAAGAGAAATCTCAAATAAGAGGAAATCTTCCCTGAAACCCCTGTAAGTCGTTCTGGGTCGGAAAACCCCAGGGAATGTTGTGGGGAGGGTCCTTTCTCCTGGATGGATGGAGTACAAGGTTGTCCACTACTCCTGTCTTCGAAGGAGGAACCTCGACCTACGGTGAAAATACGAAGACCACAGGTCGACCGGTGACTTCTTGAACCTCAGTTGTCTACGTACCCTTTTAGGACCGTCGTAGTAGGTACCACGTGTTAATTTTGAGGTCGACCAGGATGGCGTCGGTCCTATTTATGTGCGTCGACCATTGTTCTTTTAGGTCTTGAACTTTATGCGGTGTCTCTGTGAAATTCCGACAAAAGAACGTTATGAATGAGAAGACGACAGAAGGACACCAAACTCGTACCTGTTCTAAGAACATAAAATAGATTTTCAGAACAAAGTACCACTTAATTCGTCAGAGACTTAGACCTCTTTTAGTACTGACCTTTTTTATAGATAAACCGAAGGACAAAGGGTCTTTCAGAAACGGCGACAAAGGTAAAGACCGGGTCGTAGAAAGGTTTCTCAACTCTTACAGCAAATTTACTCAGTCAGGGGTCTCGAGTCACCTTCACTGTTTTTACACCTGACTTGTAAGTACGTAACAGTCGAGACCAGCTCACTCCCCGTCGACCCCAGCCTTTGTCCGTCTCCCTTTCCTTCATTAGATGATCGGTTCACCGACGGAACGAGGGGTCGCACTCCAGGGTCTGGTCGTAGGAACAGACCCCTGACGAAGGTTACACGGTAGAGACTACCCGGGTGGGACACGAAGGGTTTAGTCCTAGACGGAAACTGTTCTGGGGGAGGACCCCCGTACCCCCCGTGTGTGAGGGGGGCGGTTCACCAACACGACCCCTTCCTGGATCGGTCCGTCGTCTTGCCGGAGTGACTCTGGAACGTTATTTGGTCGGGGAAGGGACGAGCGAGGGATGTCTCCAAGTGACTGGGAGAGATCAAACACTTTTCCTCGGGACTCTGGTTGTCGTAGTGGCAATACAGAATAGAGACATTTCTGGTAAGTAGTGGAGTCTGAACAGTCTTTCCGTTTAAGGACTCGGGTCGTGTCTGGAGGACTCAGTCTTTGAGGTCCCGAACCCGGGTCTGTAGACACAGATAAACCAAGGAAGTGACATCAGCCTAATGGTAAAGTACGTCGACTGATGGACGGGTCAACCACGTTTGAACTTATTTAATTTCACATCGAAGGACCCAACGGTAGAGAGACCAGATTAAATGAATTTACATTTTCGACTAAAGATAAAAATCAGTTTATAGTAGTAATTTATCATGGAAGATATACAACTGCTCCAGTGTAGGGAG
Source organism: Capra ibex (assembly GCA_006410555.1). Taxonomy (NCBI): domain Eukaryota; kingdom Metazoa; phylum Chordata; class Mammalia; order Artiodactyla; family Bovidae; genus Capra; species Capra ibex. Next base: position 35,933,112 of record SJYO01045292.1, read on the forward strand.
TTTGGTCTTCAGTTGTTTTCCCTGTCTATCAGTTATAAAATAGTGTTACCACCCGTGTATTCTACTTGAACTTGTTCAGGTTTACGAGAATCGAGACAAAGATACTATCTATTCGAGGGACTCTGAGTTGGAGAGAAGAGTTTTACTCCTTTTCTCGATGTAGAATCCCAATCTACTGTTTTAGACCTAGGATCCTACTTAGAGACTCAGACGAAGTACCTGTGAGTCCTACCCGTCCCCTTGGTCCGTCTAGGCACCCCGTTCGTAACTCATAAACAAGGGATTTTGTCGACGACGGTACATAAGACGACAGTCGTTCGTGTGAAGACAAATATGGCTATAGGTTCAGAGTGACCGGTCTTCTAAAATACTTCTAGGGACCGGGAGTTTTGAAGTTCGAGTACTCCTGTATACTAGTGGAAGTTCTTGGATGTGTGGTTCCAGTATGCGTTGATTACCTAAGGAGAAATTATAATTAGATTTTAATTGGCACAGTTGTTATTCATCTCTTTGACTCCGTACCCTTTTTTAATGAAACAGTTTAGAGTAAGTAAATCTGTTCTATCTCCTTGTACACAAACAGAACGACCCATTCCTTCCTTTCACCCAGTCTTTTACACTTTTCAGACTTAATCTTTTACAAATTCCGTTGTTCCGTCTGTGAGAACCAACCGACTAAGGAGGGGGTAGGTTTTGGGAAGTGTTGGAACGAGAGATTACTGGGAGGGTCACCAGTCGGATGTCTGTCAGTACAACAAGTTAAAATCGGTTGTGTTATAAAAAATTTTGACGAACCTCCCGATAGTCCTCCTAAGAAGTTTTTTCTTTTTATCTCCTAAACAAAGACCATTTTTTTTTTAATTAATTAAGACCTTTTTTATACTTTTGTCGATAAACTTCCGTGACCCATCACTGGTCAGAGTCTATCTTTGACCTCCCTAAATAGGGAAGTTTCTTCCTTTGGTGAAACCCACTCTAAGTATAAATAAGTATGAAATAGGGTTCGTGTGAGAGTTAAATGTTCCATACCCTGTTGATTCTGGGGAATTCTCTTACTTTTCTGTTCGGTACCTGAACCTCTTTTAGAAACATTTTTTTTTTTTTTTTCTATTTCCTGACTATGGATTTTATATGACGACGACGACGATTCAGTGAAGCAGCATAGTCTGAGATACGCTGGGGTATCTGCCTTCGGGTGGTCCGAGGGCGTAGGGACCCTAAGAGATCCGTTCTTGTGACCTCACCCAACGGTAAAGGAAGAGGTTACGTACTTTTACTTTTCAGTTTCACTTCAACGAGTCGGCATAGACTGAGAATCACTGGGGTACCTGACGTCGGGCGGTCCGAGGAGACAGGTACCCTAAAAGGTCCGTTGTCATGACCTCACCCCACGGTAATTTTAAGTTGACTTTCTTTTGTCGGGTTAAAATAAATAAATAAATAAAAATAAAAATAACCTTCGATTAATGAAATGTTATAACATCACCAAAACGGTATGTGACTGTACTTAGTCGGTACCCACATGTACACAAGGGGTAGGACTTGGGGAGAGGGTGGAGGGAGGTGTAGTATAGGGGAGTCCCAGTAGGGTCACGTGGTCGGGACTCGAGGGATAGAGTACGTAACTTGGACCTGACCGTTAAATAAAGTGTATACTATTATATGTACAAAGTTACGATAGGAGAGTTTAGTAGGGTGGGAACGGAAGAGGGTGTCTCAGGTTTTCTGACAAGATATGTAGACACAGAGAAAACGACAGAGTGTATATCCCAGTAGCAATGGTAGAAAGATTTAAGGTATATATACGGAATCATATGACATAACCACAAAAAGAAAGACTGAATGAAGTGAAACATATTATTCGAGGTCAAAGAAGGTGGTGTAATCTTCCCTAAGTTTACACAAGAAAAATTACCGACTCATTATAAGGTAACACATATACATGGTATCGAAAGAATAGGTAAACAGACGACTACCTGTAGATCCAACGAAGGTATAGAACCGATAATATTTGTCACGACACTACTTGTAACCCCATGTGTACAGAGAAAGTTAAGACTAAAGGAGTCACACATACGGGTCGTCATGTTGAGTCAGAATTTTACCCGTTTTCTGGAATTGTCTGTGGAGTGGTTTCTTCTATGTGTCTACCGTTTATTCGTAAACTTTTGTACGAGGTGAAGTACAGTAGTCCCTTTAGGTTTAATTTGGTTGTTATTCTATCACGAGTTGTAAGTCTTTTGATTCTAGTACCGTAGACCAGGGTAGTGAAGTACCTTTTATCTACCCTTTTGTCACCTTTGTCACAATCTGAAATAGAAAACCCGAGGGTTTAGTAACGTCTACCACTAACATCGGTACTTTAATTTTCTACGAATGCGAAACCTTCCTTTCAATACTGGTTGGATCTGTTGTATAACTTTTCGTCTCTACAATGAAACGGATTTTTCCAGACAGATCAGTTCCGATACCAAAAAGGTCACCAGTTCATACCTATACTCTCACCCTGACACTTCTTTCGACTCGCGGCTTCTTAACTACGAAAACTTGACACCACAACCTCTTCTGAGAACTCTCAGGGAGCCTGACGTTCCTCCAAGTTGGTCAGGTAGGACCTCCTCTAGTCAGGACCCACAAGTAACCTTCCTGACTACAACTTCGACTTTGAGGTTATGAAACCGCTGGAGTACGTTTCTCGACTGAGTAACCTTTTCTGGGATTATGACCCTCCCTAACCCCCGTCCTCCTCTTCCCCTGCTGTCTCCTACTCTACGGACCTACCGTAGTGGTTGAGCTACTTGTACTCAAACTCATCTGAGGCCCTCAACCACTACCTGTCCCTCCGGACCTCACGACACTAAGTACCCCAGCGTTTCTCAGGTTGTGCTGACTCGCTGACTTGACTTGACCTGACTTGTGTGGATAACCTTACCAGTTTTAGGTCTTGTGACTGATGTGATTTGCAACCCCTCCAACACCCCGTCGTCTTTACGAGTGAGTAACGACTGCGTTTATGTTTTACCAAACCAGTGAAACCTCCTGTCAAACCTTTAAAGAATGTTGTGGTTTGTGTGAGTATGTAATAAGTGTTAGAATCCATCAGTGTGATTACTTATTTTTGAATACAGGTGTGTTTGTGTACCTACAAATATCATTAAAATAACTATTAACGGTTTTGAACCTTCGTTGGCTTTATAGGAGGTCATCCATTTACCTATTTAATTGACACCAGGTAGGTCTGTTACCTTATAATAGTCTTGATTTTTCTTTACTCGGGAACTCGGTACTTCTCTGTACCTCCTTTGAATTTACAAAGGATACGGTTAGTCTTTTACGTTGTCCGATATACTACGGTTTACATACTGTAAGATCTTTTCCGTTGTGATGTCTCTGACACTTTACAGTCACCAACGGTCCTAAACCCCTCCCCCCTATTCCACTTGTCCACCTCGTGTCCCTTTAATAAGACACACTATGTACGTTACCACCTATGTCAAAAGTTTTGGGTATCTTACCCCTGAAAGGACCACCAGGTCACCAATTCTAACATATAGAGATGATGTTTCCCGGTCCCAATTTAGCGACCAGTCCCTTTGATCTAGGGTGTACAACGTTGATTCTGGGTCACGTTATATGTGTGTGTGGGTACACGTCTCGAAGGGACCACCGAGTCTACCAGTCCTCAGGTGGACGTTACGTTCTCTGGACCCAAACTAGGGACTCAGTCCTTCTAGGGGACCTCTTCCTTTACCGTTGGGTGAGGTGGTAAGAACGGACCCTTTAAGGTACCTGTCTCCTCGGACTGTGCGATGTCAGGTACCCCAGTGTTTTCTCAGTCTGTCCTGACTCGTTGACTTGTTATAAATTCCATGTCATGTTTTCACTTGGGTTTACATTTGATACCTGAAATCAATTGTTATTACACAGTTATACCGAGTGTGTAACATGGGGTACACGGTGTGGTTTCGGGTCAGAATCATTATCCTTTAACTCTTTAGAAATACGCCCAGTCCTTCGTTGTCAATCTTGACCTGTACCTTGTTGTCTGACCAAGGTTTATTCTTTTCCTCATGTAGTTCCGACATATAACGGTGGGACGAATAAATTGAATATACGTCTTATATAGTACTCTTTGCGACCCGACCTCCTTCGTGTTCGACCTTTGTTCTAACGGTCCTCTTTATAGTTATTGGAGTCTATTCGTCTACTGTGGTGGGAATACCGTCTTTCACTTCTTCTTGATTCTCGGAGAACTACTTTCACTTTCTCCTCTCACTTTTTCAACCGAATTTCGAGGTATAAGTCTTTTGCTTCTAACACCGTAAACCAGGGTAGTGAAGTACCGTTTATCTACCCCTTTGTAACCTTTCTCACCGACTGAAATAAAAAGGCCCGAGGTTTTAGTGAAGTCTACCACTAACCTCGGTACTTTAATTTTCTGCGAATGAGGAACCTTCCTTTCAATACTGGTTGAATCTGTCGTATAATTTTTCGTCTCTGTAATAAAACGGTTCTTTCCAGGCAGATCAGTTCCGATACCAAAAAGGCCACCAGTACATACCTACACTCTCAACCTGGTCTTTCTTTCGACTCGCGGCTTCTTAACTACGAAAACTTGATACCACAACCTCTTCTGAGAACTCTCAGGGAACTTGACGTTCCTCTAGGTTGGTCAGATAGGACCTCCTCTAGTCAGGACCTACAAGTAACCTTCCTGACTACAACTTCGACTTTGAGGTCATGAAACCGGTGGAGTACGTTTCTCGACTGAGTAACCTTTTCTGGGACTACGACCCTTTCTAACTCCCGACCTCCTCTTCCCTTGTTGTCTCCTACTCTACCAACCTACCGTAGTGACTGAGTTACCTGTACCCAAACCCATCTGAGGCCCCCAACCACTACCTGTCCCTCTGGATCGCACGACACCAAGTACCCCAGTGTTTCTCAGCCCGTACTGACTCGTTGACTTGACTTTTACAACTCTTCAATGTTTCCTTGAGAGACATGAAAGTTGAGTTAAGAAAACCTTTGGATTTTAACGAGTTTTTTAGGTTATTACCTTTTATTATGAACTAATTGGGTTTTATTTTGTTCTTTTTCCGTAGTCTAAATTTTTTTTTTTCACCCGTTCCGTCTTTGGTTCATTGGGTTCTCCGAACTTGGACTATTTGAGACTAAAGCAGACAAACTTAAGGATCTTGTCCACTTTCCTGACTTAGGTGTCTTCTTCACTTCGTTACGACTAGATGTCCCACTCTTGTCTGCCCTTCCTTGTATCCTCTGGGCGACCCGTCACCTTCCAGAAGGACTGACTTCGCGATCAATATCCTAGACATGAGAATAGTGTTGACTCGTTTAACAGCTCCACCCTAATCACGGAAAGAGACGGATATTTACTCCCTTTCTTTCTTAAAAAAAAAAAAAAAAACGTACACTATTCGTACTCCTACTTTCAGTGTCCGACCACTACTTCCTGGTTTTTCTGTCTTCCGTCGGACTCTAAAGGGTAGAGACCTGGGAAGTAGTATATTCTTTTATCTGTAATACAATTAGTCCGTAATAATACCCGTCTGCTTAAGTGGTGACTTATGATGTTCAAGTGAATTGTATTTTCGTCTTTCTCTTATTTTATGGGTCTTATCTATAACTTTTTATGACTAAGTAAACGTAAGTACACTCTTAGTAAAGATCAAGGGCAGATAAGATGTGTTTACCTACATTTGTGACCCTATTCGGGGACTTCTAATTAAACCATCCGATGTATCTAGTCGATTTTTAGAGCATACTTGGAGTAAAGGGGTTGTTTTGAAGTAAGTAAGTAAGTAAGACCAAACAAAAGAACAAACAATTCGACTACACACTCAACTAAGGTCTGGCACACTGAGGTTGAAAGTTTTATTGTTCCGGGTTTACTTAGTAGAAAAGGATACGAGTTTTTTCTTTTTTTTACGGAGTACAACTTCTAGTGAACCGTGCATTGACTTCAATTGTCTCTCGGAAAGTAAAGTCGGTGTTTAGTCATTCGTGGTTAGGTCAGAGGTTCGTAGTTTTGGTCAGACCCGTAGACCAGGGGAGACTTTTTCGGAGAATTTCTTTCCGGTACTGTAATGACGACTGTAGTCGTGGACGTCACGGGTCCTCGAAAAGGTTCTAACAAAAGTGAATACTTGAATTTATTGTGCTTTCTAACAAAGATGTCATTTTCTACGAAGGGATTTATCCGTCCTGGACTTCTGTTTCCTATCCCAAACTGACACCGGTAACGAGTCTTCCTTTACGTCAATCCATTGAGCTTCCGTTCCCCTATTTTCTTCTTTGTCCTGTGACACTTTTCTCTTGTAAGTCGTTCTACAACCCGCCGCCATGACCCCCACCGTGTTCGCCCCCGACCGTTTCTGGTGAAGAATCGCTCCATACACGGAGAGCACTACCTCCGGTCCTTTTACTTACCCTAAGTACTAAGGACTCGACGGGACCTCCCTCCATCTCTCTTCTGACCCTTGTCAACACAGGTCCAGGTGCGAGCGCTTATTTGGAGGACACTTATGGACACCGGTTCTGACACTCGTAGTACCAAAGTAACGGGAACTCATCTACAGATTTTCGTCTTAACGATCCAGTACACGCACATGCAAATTGAAGAATTCTTCGATCGGGTGACAGAAACTGTTTCGTCGTGGAGACCGTAAGGGTAGTCACACGTGTTCCCCACGTCACCTCGTCACCAGAGACGGTCGTCCCACGTCAGTGTGGAGGCGGAGGTCCTGTGTGTCTCCGCGATAACACTGGTTCTGTCTCCGTCCTTCCGGGGACACCCCAGTCACTCCGACGTCCGTGGGAGTCTAGTGCCACCCGGAGTCCATGTGTTCGAGAGTCCCCTACCGTCTCTCGAAACTCGTCATGCACACACACACACACACACACACACACCACATGTACGTGTGTACACACGGACCCCCTTATGTGTTCACGTTCTTATGTCTCCACGAGCGAACCTGTATTCAACAATAATCTTTATGGGTAGTAACGAGTCACGAGGTGGAAGGACAGAGTGTGTCCTACTTTCGGTCGAGCAGAGGAGTCCCTGGATGACCAACTGTGGGAACTTCAATCGGCCTCCACCACTCTGGATCGTTAGGTCCACTCCGACGTCCTAAAGTATCGGGATGAAGTGGTGAACAGTCGACCCTGGCACTCGTTTAAAGGGTTGAACAGACACAAAGGTGAAGGAATGGATAGTTCACCCCTCTCATTAAGACGGACAAAGAGTTATTTAGTCACCGTGAAAAATAGACTATCATCAGTTTCAAACCATTTAAAAGGACAGTGGAACGAAATTACACAGGGTTCTTGACTTGATAAGTCCACCGGAAGACAACCGGTGTAAACTCTACTTCGACACACATTTTGGCACACACTCCGAGTGGAAAGGGAACTCACGGGGGGTCGGAGTGTCCTTCTGTCTGCGTCTCGGTGACTCGGTAGTGCAGTTCTTGTTTCCCCACCCCCGCCAATCTCTTTAGACCTTTCTCTCGAGAGAGGAGTTCCAGGGTCGACGGAGGACTCCTTTAGCCGTCACTGAACGCCTCCTTCCTTCCCGACAAAGACGAGCCACACCCCCACTACTCCTGTCCGCCGCTAAGTGGGTCTGACAAGTGGTCTCCGACACAGACACGAGCCCAGTTGAGGGTAGGGGGGCACAGACGTAGAGACATGGACTTCCGAAGGGGTAGGGTCTCACCTCGGGGAGACCTTCATGGCCCTTAATGGGTAGGCGGACGTCGTCGGGGTAGGTGTTACCTACCTTCGGTCACATAGTTATGGGGCCGAGGGTGCCGGGAGACCACCTTACTGTCAAGGATCACAAAGGTGTCAACGTAACGGAGGCGTACTGGGATGGCGATTACAGGTAGAAAGGGTAATTTGACGAAATGACCTTAGGGACAGAGGTGCAGACGAAGACCTCGTTTTCCTCGGACTTCTGGTCTACCTCTTCTGTCGCGACCAGGTTCTCCTTATCCCTGTAGAACTCACACCCGTCACGAGACACGTCCCCCTCGTCGGACCCCACTCCTCGGTCATTTTCTACTTCCGGTGCCTGTTGTAGTCTCTAAGTTCATCCTGGGAGTATCAGAGGGGGACGGACGGTAAGACGAGGTTCTGGGGTCCCGTCGGTTCGTAGTCTGTGTCTCAATAACTCACGATGACACACGGTCCGGGTCCCTCGTAGTCCCTGGTCCCTGGTCCGTTGTTGTTGTTTTTAACGGGATCTCCACGAATGTATATACATTCATGTCCGTTATTCAGTTATTTAGAATTGGTGTCCTTCTTTACTATGCGGTTCAATCTTCCACTGACCACGAAACCCGTCCTGTCCCCAGAGACCCCCCCGACCTCTCTGTCACGTCAAAGTGTCGGTGGAGTTCTCTGTTCTCTCCTCGTCCCCTTTCAGTCCTCTGAACCCTTCCTCCGGGTAGGTTTTAGTGAAGATCTTATTCTCTCAGCTCTCTCACCGGTCCTCCCGGATGAGGGTTATTACTCTGTTCTCTTGGTGGGGGTTTGTCTATTTCGTCTCGAGGAGGTCCCCCCGGGGGTCTGGTCGTCGTCGTCAGAGAGGGCCTTTGGACGATCTTTACGTCTCAGAGCGTCCGAGGTTGGGTCTGAACGGGTGAGACCCGTCTCCGGGACACTCCCGAGGTCCGAGGACTCTACCTCTCTCGCCCGGGTCTCGTTCCGTCCTGCCCTTGTGTCTCTCTTCTTGTATTTCTTCCGACCTTTGTCTCTATAAGATTCTCTTTACTAAACACAAGTATTTTACGGTGTTTAATCGTGTCCCATAGTCAAACCTCTAAATCTGTCCTACATTAACCTCCACTTCTACGGGTCTTCCAACGTAAAGTATAACCATTTCTTTCCCTACTACGGTTTGCGTGCAGTCAGTGGGTTAACACGTCGAAACGGCCACCAAGTCGACCATTTCTTAGACGGACGTTACGTCCTCTGGACCCAAGTTAGGGGCCCAGCCCTTCTAGGGGACCTCCTCCCGTTCCGTTGGGTGAGGTCATAAGAACGGACCCTTTAGGGTACCTGTCTCCTCGGACCGTCCGATATCAGGTACCCCAGTTTTCTCAGTCTGTGTCGACTCACTGATTCGGTAGCTCCTCTTCTGTCTTGACGATCTTTATGTTCCTAACTGTTTCGACTAGAGGTACCCTCTACTACTCTTTCTCCTACCTGATCGACCACACTAGCCACATGTCCTGACGTGGGGGGTGGGGGTCACGTGTGTGGTTTTGGAATTGGCACTGGTACTCCCACCCAGGACCCTGTGTGTCCCGTGGAACGGGATCAAGTCTCTACTACCCAAACTGTTCCTTCACTTGCCAATCCAAACCCTGACTTAGAAAAAGCCTTTCCTTCTGAGACCTCTTTCTTCCATTTTCCGTGTTAATAAAGGAAGGTGGAGTATCTAGAGTAATAAAAGTGACCTATAAACTTGTGTCTTCCTCGAGTTCTCTCGTCTACAGTACCTGGGTCGAATTCGGAAATACTATGGTTCTGTTCGCACTTTGCGTCTCTCCCGTTCCATTTTCAGAAACGTCCCTTTCCACTGTTCTCGGACTACTCCTCCCACAACCAGGAGGTGTCCCCAGTCGTCCTTTCTCGGACCGACAAGGCGACACACTGGGTCCTCCAATCTCTACCGCACCTCTCTTTTGTCGGAACGTACCAGAGGCTGACTTTCGGCTCTACACGACAACCCCGGGTCACCGGAAGTGAAACTGGAAGTAGGTCCGTAGGGGGTGGGGGAAGGGAGGGAGAGAGAGGAAGGGAAGAAGGGAGAGACAAATACGAGGTGAGGAGGGTAGGAAGGGAGGTGCGTCGACTTTAGACACCTAAAATTGGTGTTCCCTCCTGGTCGTAGTTACCACCGTTTTGAGTTTATTTTTCGGGTCGTTTGTCCTGGGTCCCGTCGTCGAGGACCCCTCGAGACCGACGGCCGAGGACCTCCGAGTCCGTCTCACACGAGGGACGACACTTCTCTTCTCGGAGTCCAGTTCAAGTGCCCTCTCTGACAACTGGAGTCCCGAATAGGAGGTTGAACTGGAAAGTGAGGAGGGGAGAAAGAAGAGAAAAGTGGTGAGGATCGGAAATAAAGGAGACTTCTGTTACTAGGTCCCACATTCTCTACTCTGTGAAAACTCGCCTCCGAAAAACCAAACCCCAAATAACAGAGAAGGAGGAGTATGACTTATCTAACTCCTCAGTCGAGTTAGTCCTACCTGAGAAAGTCAGGTACAATTTCGGCACCTTCCATGTACTACGCATACACCGAGAAAGTACAATTAGAGACCCAAAAGACAGTGTCTACATGAACAAAACGTGTTATCCAAATTAAGATATACGTAAAACACACACACACTGAGTTAGTACAAACTTTCTAAACGATCGTGAATGTAGTGAGATTCAGAGATTCTCCTTAAAGACGACTTCACACCGTAAAAACAAGGACCCGAAAAGGATATTTAGTCCTTTGGGACCGGAGTTCCAAAAAGTTATACTTTGTCTCCTACAATCCTAACATACATAAACACACAGAGAAACACAGAGAGAGAAACACACTTTCCACGAAAAGAGACACACACACACACGCGCATACAACGCACAGAGACACACACACACATACAACCCCTCCTCCGTCGGTGTCAAGAAGTATAATTCTATAATAAAGGTTTACCCAAAACAATCACTGATCTGTCGAGTTCTTATTCAAAATAACTCGGGGCCATTACTGACAAATAGTGTTCACAGGTCCGGTAATCGTAGTGGCCTTTCGGGAACTAAGGGGTATTCGGGACAAAAATGTTTCAGGTGTCAGACCTCTCGTTCAGCTGACCCTTAGTTGGTGGTAGACGACGAGGTCGGAGGTCAGTGCCACTCCAAATACACCGTCTTGTTACTCGCTCGCCAGCCGGACAGGTCAATCAATTTATATGACCTTTTCCAAACCACGGGTTCACCAGTATTCACGAGGACACTAGTAACGTCTTACCACAAACGTTTAGCGTGGGTAATCTGTGCAAATTAGGTCGTGGTCCGCAGTGGGTGTGTTGATTTTGCTACGTCCCCTATCTTGTCACCTCTACCTCCGCACGTCGTCCCGAGTCCCAGTCTGCCGTCTCAGATCTTCGCGTCTAGACCCGGACCCCCGGTGGGATGGGACAGGAGGTGGGTGGAGCCACGGGAGTCACGGCGGGGGTCACTCATTTCTGTGTGCAGTAGTTCCGTAGAGAGTGTTGCCTGTGTCCATGGAAACTTACGTCAAGGACGACACATAACACTCGACGACACTTCGTATAATTTTATAATTTGGTCTGACTGTCGTTACATAAGGTCTCAAATAATCCTATTCACCCATTGTTTCGTGCTTCCTACTGTTGGGTGAAGGCTCCAACGGGGCTCCACGAAAAGTCTCCGGACTCCCGTCGAGTCACAGGTCGGGCGGGAGGGGGTAAGACCCTACTTTACTGGGACAGATCTTTCGGACACTAAGGTCGTAGTCACCTTGTTTGAAGTTTATGTGTGTAAGTTTCTCTGAATGTACAAGAGAAGATCGTGAGTCCCTCCCTGACAACTACAAATGTTAGTGTAGCTTAACATAGTAGTACGTTCTGGAGTGGATACTAGATTAAGATCGAATTCGGTTTATACGTTTTTCTCAAAATCCGGTCCCCTTACCACCCGTTTAAGACGACTTTCCTTTGTGAACGGGGGAACGTCTATTCTCCTTGTTACTCTCTTTCCTTAAGGTCTCAAAGAAAGATTTTGCTCACCCACAATAGAGGTACTTGTCTGGTTTTGTGTGAAGTAAAACAATTTCTTTTTTTTTTTTTTTTTCCGTAAAGTCACTCAAAATGAGGGCCTTAGACCTTGTTTCATTCCATGAACTAATCACTTGTGCACCTCTCAAACTAGTAGGAGAAAGAAAACCAACTNCTCACCCACAATAGAGGTACTTGTCTGGTTTTGTGTGAAGTAAAACAATTTCTTTTTTTTTTTTTTTTTCCGTAAAGTCACTCAAAATGAGGGCCTTAGACCTTGTTTCATTCCATGAACTAATAACTTGTGCACCTCTCAAACTAGTAGGAGAAAGAAAACCAACTGTCCGAGGTGTTTGGTGTGTCTAAATTCGGAACCCAAAACGTCGGTCTCTCCCTGTCTACAAAAGTCCCTAAGAGACAGAGACTAAAGGTACGATTGGGGTAACAAAAGTCCCCACCTTTATACATCCCCTGTAATGTGGTAAAACGTCGACGACCTTTCGTCACGAAAGGACAAAAGGACTAAATCTGTTACCTCTTTGATTCTTCTTTTTATTATCCTTTTCCGAAAGGAGATAAACAAAAAATTTTTTGATGTAATAAAACTTAAACCATGGAAAAAGTCTCAGTTTAGAGTAGAGACAAGAGAGTCAAAAATATCTTTAGATATACCCTTTCTGTCATCCTTATTTTCATTGATTGCTAGTTTAGGTGTAGAAGGTCTCCAACAAGTCCCATTTTAGGTCCGGGACGTGTTACACGAGTTTGTTTCGAGTGTTGGTCTTGTATTTTCTGCCTCGATGTGTGCGCGCACATCCTCTCTCAAAGTGAGGGTTGAGACGAGGAGAACTTCCGACGTGCCTTCGTGTGAGTGTATGCACAAATCAAAAAATAAAGTGGAAAGTGGACTCGCACCCCTTTCTACACTTCTGATTGGAAAACCTCTCCGACGATTAGATAACCACTACCTGTGAGTCCGGACTCTACCGGAACGGTCCGGACCACCAGTGGTGTCCGACTCAGGGAGGGCCGAAGTCCGGTCTCGACCACCCAAGTGGGAATCACGGAGACCCCTGTCCGCTGTCCGTGGTTTCACTGTGGTCGTTCCAACGAAGATGGAGTTCCGGTGGGTCTGTTCGTCAGCACCCAAGTAGTATGTCTCCTGTGAGAGGTCCAGGAGGTTCGGGTTCCGTTTAGACCTCTTACCGGATAGGAACCGACAGATGTGAGGTGAAAGGGTCCCCTGACAGGAGGACGAAGTCGGGGAGGTTTACCGGTCGTTCTCTCTTCTCGTCACTGACGTCTCTGACGGGGACTTTAAGTCCTCGCCCGGACAAACTCCTCTGTCAGAGGGAGATTCAATAGACGTAGTGAGTACACTACTCAAACAGGGTTTGTATCTTAATAACTCGGTACCTGTCTTCGGGTTCAACAGAAACTTGCACAACGATTCGCCTCGGAGAGGTGCTGGGGTCGTGGCCGAACGAGACGGCGAGGCGTCCCGTCCCCCAGTCCCTGTCTTGTCGTGGACCAGTCGGGGTAGGTCGAGCGACGACCCCCTCAGGAGCGTACCGTCTTGGGTGGAGAGGGGTGTGAGGTAGACAGGTAAATGGACCGACAGTACTAGCTCGGTGGACCGAAGACCTATTTATCTATGAAACAGGTGGTCGGAGTTCGAGGGTTTTGTTCTTAAGTTTGGGGATCTGGTTTCGTCCAAGTTACCCTCTTCCTTCGTAGATAGACTGCGAAAAATAGTCTCAGTACCGGGTTCCAGCAGGTCGACCCACCGCCGACGTTCCCGCCCAACAGTTGTCTCCCCGGCTGAGACTGGCTCGTCCAAACCTCTTCGACACTGAATAGGTGGGTAAAGAGGGGTATCGCCAAGAGTCACCACCCCCCTTGACCCCCTCCGTGTCACCCGTCCCGACGCATAAGGGATGAGTGGGGGTCTTCTTATGTTTGTATCTTTGGTCTACCCCGGCCCGGTACCTTCTTTAGTTTACCGGAGTCGGTTAAGTTCCGACCACCTGGTACCCCCAACCCCCGTAGGACCTAACCCTTACAGGGGGAGTGGGGCCACTGGTCCCACTCCAGACATTTCCGGATCTCGCTTCGTAAAGACATTCACGTTTATGGTCGGTCGTCGTGAGTGTCGGTGTTTACCGGGTGTCAGTCGGGGTGTGTCGTACCGTGGGTCCCTGGGACCCGACTCCCCGTGTCGCAAGGTGGGGACCTTGTAATTTCGGGTCACAAGGTTCACCTTTGACGTCTTATAACCCACGGAAAGTCTTCGTCTGTGAGGCTTGGGACACGACCCGGGGGAGTCTGGAGGTAGGAAAGAAGGAAAGAAAGGGGTCGGGGAAGGTCAAAAGGAAAAAAGGGGAAAGAAGTTACACTCGATATCGTGGAAATAAAGCTTTAACCGTCTTCTGTAGATGAACCGAGACTTCCGGTTCGTGTACCCCACGACTGGAGACCCCGTCTTAAACCTAGGGCCTTTACCAAAGGAGCCAGACTGGACGTCTCCTTCCCCTCGTAGTCCCTCCCCACGTCGTTCCCCAAGTGGGGGACAGGGTGGAAGAGGTCCACGGGTCCGGAGGACACGACGAGTCCGTCGAAGATTCCCGAGACTGGGCGTCACTTAAGACCCGACGAAAGGTCCTTGCCGCCTTGACTACCCCTGGCTCGTGGTGGCTCGTGGTGGCTCGTGTCGTCAACACCCTTCAGACCGATCACCCGTGAATCTCTGTTCCGACATTTAATTTTGCCGAGACTCGTCACAGACGACAACGTGTTCTAGAATCAATATGAGAGTAAGAGAGAGGTAGAGGAGAACAGAAGATAAAATTCCTTTGCCCGATCTCCTGTGGAAACGACATGCGTCGCGACCCGACCGTGGGTCCCCTGCTCAGGACTGAACCGACACGACACAGGTGTTCTGCCCGAGTCGAGAGTCCTCCGGAGGTGGTGGCACTTGACACGATTTACGAGAATTTCGTGGAAAATTTGAGTCGGGGAGTGTAGTAGGTCTTTAGTGGTCTCGCAGGTTCGGGTCCGTCTCACGTCTCTTCCGTCCTACCGTGGCCCCCGCCCCCGGTGAACCGGGACCTCTGGTCACCAGAAATTGGAAACTGGAGTGCTCACAGCCAGAGTGGTCAGTTTGTGTACCACCTTGTACCCTTGTAAATAACTCTATTTAACTGAGTGTATCAAAACTTTGTTTGGGACGGAAGATTGGGATCAAAGGTCTCAGTGACAAATGAGTGAACCATGTTAAAAGGGCTGTAACAAGTCTAAAGTAAACGTTTATGTGACTTCTGTTAATCTTGGGCTTCTCGATCTCTCTACACTAAAGATTTGCGGGACGGAGACGACGGATTGACCTACCTTTACGTTCTTACCTTTTGTATACAGAGGTCGGACTTGTACAAGGGAGGCAGTCTTTGTCTCGAAGAATGTATTAGTCTGTTGACTATCTGAGTCCGAAGTAGTGTGGTCTTCCGTGTTTAGTAAAGTCAGGTTTAAACGGGACTAATCGCAGGAGAATTATCTCCACATACGCCCGTCTCTTTGTCAAGTTTGTCTCGGACAATCGTGGACTGTACAGTTCAGACTAGGTCTCAGTCCCCAATGTACTTGAGTCAGTGTAAACTTAAAGTTGTCCTTTCCCTTCCTCTTAACAATTGTGCGTACTTTAAGGACTTTACTGTGGACTGGGAGGGGACGAAGGTGTGATGTGTGCACACTATGGACGTGTCAAGTTCGACGGTCCGTAAATTTCTCTTCCAACTGTTGATGAACGATCCTAAGGTCAGATCAGAAGGTCCTCCTACCCCCAGGACGAAAGTTGCCAGAGGACCGAGGCTCCTACCACCAGCGACGGTCACAGGTCCCCGGAGCAGTCGTAGTCGTCAGACAGGGACCGCAGCCTGATGTCCTTGTTTCCCGTTGTGCAACCTTCGACAACGAGGCCCCGGTACGGTAGACCTTGGGACCCGCACCCCTGTGCCCCGTCCCACCGTGGGGGTCTCCCGTGCACACCCGGAGCTCCTCTAGGGCCCCCCCGCACGGACGGGGAGTGGAGACGGACGACGCACGGTGCCAGTGACGGCGGGGGTGGGGTGCGGGCACGGACGGTGTGAGGGGGGCCCGCTGGGTCGGAGGAAGTGGACATCCCCAAGAGGCACCGAGACGAGAGTCGGGAGAGCCCCTGGGTCCGCATCGACAGGCGCCGTGAGACGCCGACGACGAAGAAGAGGAGGGAGAACCGGGACGCGAACGCTGTCTGGTCGTCGGGATCCCGGTCTCGATCGTCCTCGTCCTACCGGTGCTGCCACGGTTCTTACATCTTATTCTCGTCGACGACAGGCAGGCACGGGACCAGCGAGACGAACCGACACTTTAGGAGAGGACGTCTGAGGGACACCGGTCACCACCGACACCCCACTACCCACGACCCGAGGTAGGTCTGGGGTCCGCAGAGTGACCCCCGGTCGTAGAGGCCACCTCCGTCCCTCTACCCCTGGGATCGACCCTCCCTCCCAGAGGACAACCTCCCGCGGTGGTACCTCCATCGGAGTCCCAACAGGGGCGACCCTGACCCGTGCCACCGTCTTCTGACCTCGGGGAGAAGAGGTAAAGGGCACAGAAGGGGTTCCCCTCTGGACGAGCCACCGGGGTTGCTACACCCGGGGGGTCACGTCCTCTGCGGCAACCACAGGTCGAGGGTCGGGCCGTCCGTCGGTGTCGCCTTCCTGGGGAGACACAACTTCGTGTCCGACAGCGTCTCCGGTGGGACGACCTGGAGTGTGAGCAGGTGCAGGTCCGTGACCCACGGTAGGAGGGGTCGGTCGAGCATCGGGAGGAGCGTCCTCGTTATCTTCCTCGGGAGCCACAACCACGTCGAGACCCGCGTCTCACTCACCGGTCCCCGTGTGAGTAGGTGTAGGTGCGTCCGGGGGAGAAGCCCCGGTGGTCCGAGTTTCGGGTGGGTCGTGAGTGTCACCTTCGAGGGTCCCCACAACTGTGTCAGGACCCGTGTCCCCAACAGGACCGTGAGCAGGTGTAGGTGCGTCAGAGCGACTCAGCTCAGGTCGACCATCGGACCCCCTGTCACCGTACACTTCAGACAAGGCTCCCTGGGCCCCTTCGTGCACCGGAGGGGAGGCGTGCCCGACCTCGACGTTCCCAAGGCTCTCCGCGTTGACTGGTCCAGCAGGTCGTCGGCCTTGGGACCGGCCGTCGGCGTAGCCTTCCTCGGTAGGGGCGGGAGCTTCGTCAGGACGACCGTCGGAGGTAACAACTTCAGTGTCGACTTGAACCCCGAGTGTGTCTCCCCGGGACTCGACAGGGTCAGTTTGTGTGACCCCCGGAAGAGGAACGTGTCCTTCATCACGCCGGACGGGAGCAGGGACAGGAGTGTCCGGTGTGACCGGTAACTCCGTTTCCCGTGCCGGACGTCCCTCCTCGACCACCGGACCTTTCCCCAGCACATCAAGTGGACTGGGCCCGGGGGGTCCCAATCGCCGGCCGTGTACGGAAACTTCGACTTGAACGTGTGTTTCGGGAGCTACAACGAGGGTCCTTTGGGACTAACGGGTGTTCCTGGTAGCTGGGTGAACCTCTCCGACGACCGGTCCGGGCCGTGTCTATCCAGGTCTTAGTCCCTGTGCGTCGCGGAGACTTACGTCCACAAGAATTGGAGAAACATGGTCAACAACATGACGCTCCGGAGGGGTAGCGGGTCGGTCGACTTCGGAAAGTCCCCGTCCGACGACAGGCCCGTTCACGGGAAGAGAGCGACCTCGGGTTAGGTCTTAAACAAGACCGCAAGACCGTCCCCGCGGGGGTCGTCGTCCTCGACCCAGTCCCGCGGGACCTACACGGCCCGGAGGAGGAGTGAGAAGTGACACCGGTCTAACGGGGGAAAGAACGACGTTACCTCGACCCGTAGGAGGCGTAAGTCGAACGCGGACACCCGGCACATCGTCCGTCGGGGGCGTGTCTGGTGTCGGAGGCCCAGTTACCACAAGAGGCGGACCCTGACCTAGCTGTCGTCGTCGTCGTCGTCGTCGTCCGGTCGCCTTGACCGGTAGCACCGGAGACACAGGGAGACTCACCCTCCGACTGCGGGACTGCCACTGTCGCCGTCGGGCTCGACTCGAGGCTCTCTCGGCTCCCGAGTCTGCGCCTGCGAGGCAGCGTCTCTTCCTGTGTTTCCGACTTCCGAGAGGCGCCGGGGGACTGGGTTCCGCGTAGGACGGTGACGTGAAGAATAAGGAGTGGCCTATGTCCCCGAAGGACACGACTTACCGAAGACTGAGGACGACGGAAGTAGTGCCAAAACAACAAGTATTTTCCTCGGTCCGTTGCAGCGACCCACGCCCGATTCCTTTACGTCGCCGCTACCCCCACCCCTCTGCAAATGCCGAACGTACGTGGTCGCGGAAATAAATCCCCAGGGAGGAGGAAGGGTAGGTACACTCCCGTGCGGCGCCTCACTCATCTCTAAACCTCCCCCGGTCCTCGAACTCTTTGAGTGAAGTATTGGGTATTATTTTAAGGTGAAACCAAACGTTTGTTGGTCTTCTCCCTTTCTTTTTTTTTTAGGAGTCTGAACTCTGTGCTACCAATATTAAAAGTCGGAAAAAATCTTCGTTTGACCCGAGAGGAAAACGAGCGAGTACAAGGGAAACCGAAACTCTCAGAAAAAAGAGAATACAGGGGAGTAGCACTTGAAATTTATCTATCCGTTAAAATTTTATCCTTGACCCGGCACCCTTACAGACTCAAAGATTGTGTTACGGTTCGAGGGAGGAGCTCTTGAAATTTGGGTTAACCCACTTTAAACCGTCAAAAGTCCTAAAACCTCGCGTTTACGACACAACACTACACCGTCGTAACGTCTTTCGTAGTATTTCCTTTTCTACTTTTACAGAAACTGGAGTGTCCGACTCTGAACTCGCGGACAAAAAGGAGTCGAGCCCCAATGGCCTTCCCACCTCCAGACCCGGGTCTTAGGTAGGTCCGGTGCCGACTGGAGGAAGGCGTGTCGCTGAGTGTCTCCGGGAACTTAGCTTCTCAAGAAAAGGACACTACTGTCACGCAAGACGAGTGACTCTGACAGTGGCCAACCCCAGGGGTTCTTCATCTCGGGTCTGTTCCTAAACCCTAAGCGCCAAATAAACTCTCCCCTCCCCACTCTGTTCCCGTTCCTTCCCCGGTCGTGACCCACTGTGGTTTAACTCGTCCACTGGACCCCGAGGTCGACCCTGAGAGTCCTCTGGACGTCTGGTGTGTAGGCCGAGGGGTCTCTTCCCTCCCCTGACCTGGGAGGGGGAAAACGAGGGGGATGGGTGCCCGTGGGTACTGTGAGCCGTGAGACCCACCTACCACTCCTGGGTCGGGGGTTTCCCTCGTGAGTCACCTCTCGCCGTTTGGAGGCTCACTGATTCTACCCTGTGGTCGAGAGGAGTCTCGAAGGTCATCCCACAGCACCCCTACCCTTGAGTCCCCGAAAGTCGGATGTGTTCCTATTTCGTGAGTAGATCCTGAGGTCAGTCTCTCGGGAGTCCCCCACGAAGAATGCAAGAAAAATAAAATTAGTCTACAAACGTTCTCAGGTCTCTACGAAAGAATCTTAGGTGACTCAAGAGGAACACGAGAAATCACAGACACCTCTAGGTAGGTGGGTGGGTGGATAGACAGGTAGGTGAGTAGGTTGGTAGGTGGGTGGGTAGTTAGGTAGGTAGGTAGAAAAATAGGTAGATAGGTAGGTGGATTGGTAGGTAGGTGGGTTGGTTACAACTAATTCCGGAATAACATATGACCCGAGTCGTGACTATAAGGTCCTCTTTTGAGGACGGAAGTATTGGAAACTGTAGGGAATCTTACCTGTCTAAATTGTACAACTCGTCAAAATCGACACTGTCCATGGAGCCCCACAGTCCTCTTTAGGAACCCTACCTGTGAACCCTGTCCGAGGAGACCCTTTCTTACTGTCACTTCGACCTTAAATTTCCTCCTTTTCTACTCTCCCCTTTACCGTAAGTACACCCCCTTGTCGTACACGATTCCGGGACCCCACCCTCCGGGTACTGGAACAATTCCCTCACTTCCTTCCCGCCAGGATGCTCTCGGACTCCTTACCCTTCCTCCTGCCCCCCTCCCCTCCTCGGGACTCTCGAGTCACTGTTGCACTTAATATAGACTTTAGGCACCCCTTCGTGACTTCCCGATTCTGGAAGTACACCGTCGGGGGGTGGGAGACACGTCTCTCTGGACTTACCACACACTCCTGGTGAGTCGTCCGTTGGTACCAAAGTCCGACTCTACCTCGATATAACAAGGGGAAAAGTATCTTAATCTCGTCAATATTTGTAGAGATTTTTTACTTTTTACTTGTTTTGATTTCTTATTTGAGACACGGTGCACACTCGATGACGTGACTCGGAGGACCCATGTGATAGGATATACACATTTTAGTACACTCCTGTGTGAAGTGGTCCCCACCAAACACTCAAAGGTCGACAAATTTCCCTGTCTTGTGTAGATGGGGACCAAGTTTAGGGTGAGACGGGGAGTCCTCGACACACCGAAATCTGCTCGACACCCTGGCGACAGGTACATACTCTCAGGCGTCGTCAAGGAGTGCAGAGGTCCCTCGAGACACTCCCGAGGCCCCCGAGACACTCCCGAGGCCCCCGAGACACTCCCGAGGCCCCCGAGACACTCCCGAGGCTCCCGAGACACTCCCGAGACCCCCGAGTGTAGACCCGTCTCCTAAAGCCCCCTCCTCAGTGACAGGGTGGTCATACGACTGTTCGCAACTAGTGGATTTGAACGGAGACCGAAACCACGGAACCAAACCTATAAACGACCGAAACCCCGCCCTGGATTCGAGGCGTAGAGGTCTCCCGACCCAAAGGACCAGACATTCTCTCCCGTCTACCCTCAGGACTACGGTAGTGGGGTCACTCCTCAGGTAATCCCGTTGTCTCTCTGTCTCCACGACCGATTTCAGGCTGGGGTGTGNGGGGGGGGGGGGGGGGCGGGGGGTGACTCGTTTTGATTCGTCCTCCTTTGGACAAAGTGACCGACGTCTGTCCCTCAAAAAAGAAGTTTCTGAGAGGGGACGGGAATGGGGGTGGGGACGGGGAATCGACCAAGTCAAGTCAAGTCAAGTCAACGAGTCAACACAGACTGAGAAACGCTGGGGTACTTAGCGTCGTGCGGTCCGGAGGGACAGGTAGTGGTAGAGGGCCTCAAGTGAGTCTGAGTGCAGGTAGCTCGGGTACTACGGTAGGTCGGTAGAGTAGGACCCAGCAGGGGAAGAGGAGGACGAGGGTTAGGGAGGGTCGTAGTGTCAGAAAAGGTTACTCAGTTGAGAAGCGTACTCCACAGGTTTCATGACCTCGAAGTCGAAGTCGTAGTAAGGAAGGTTTCTTTAGGGTCCCGACTAGAGGAAGTCTTACCTGACCAACCTAGAGGAACGTCAGGTTCCCTGAGAGTTCTCAGAAGAGGTTGTGGTGTCAAGTTTTCGTAGTTAAGAAGCCGCGAGTCGGTAGAAGTGTCAGGTTGAGAGTGTAGGTATGTACTGGTGTCCTTTTTGGTATCGGAACTGATCTGCCTGGAATCAGCCGTTTCATTGCAGAGACGAAAACTTATATGATGGATCCAACCAGTATTGAAATGAAGGTTCCTCATTCACAGAAAATTAAAGTACCGACGTCAGTGGTAGACGTCACTAAAACCTCGGGTTTTTTTATTTCAGACTGTGACAAAGATGACAAAGGGGTAGATAAAGGGTACTTTACTACCCTGGTCTACGGTACTAGAAACAAAAGACTTATAACTCGAAATTCGGTTGAAAAAGTGAGAGGTGAAAGTGAAAGTAGTTCTCCGACAAATCAAGGAGAAGTGAAAGACGGTATTCCCACCACAGTAGACGTATAGACTCCAATAACTATAAAGAGGGTCGTTAGAACTAAGGTCGAACAAGGTCAGGTCGTAAAGAGTACTACATGAGACGTTTGGGTGTAAAGTATTTATCACAGGAAAACATTGCATAGTACGTGTCATAAATGTCTTTTGAACTGACCCGGTTCGTAACAAAAATTCCGATTGATCATGAGTGAAGGGTCTAGACCGAAACCGTTTGTTTCACCGAGTAGTTGTAAACCTTTCTTTATTTGGTTCCTTTCCCATACCCCGAACCCCGTCTAAGACAGAGGTCCTCTCGAGTCGCACTCTGCGCTCGGACATTTGGGACGAGTGTGTCGACCTAACCGTTAAAAGTTCTAGAGAAATCGTAAATGTTGTGAGAGTCACCAAGGTTATTTACCGTATCTCAAAACGGGATAAATCTGTTATGTCAAAATACCTTTATTTCTACAGATATACAGGGTGTTAGTTCCAAGTTAAGAAGTACTTTTTTTCGTTCGTATATTGTCAGTAATCTTTTGTCACTTCAGTCTGTCTCTTTTTCTTTAAACATATAATTGTGTATATACATCTTAGATCTTTTTACCATGTCTACTTGTCTAAACGTTTGTCTTTAACTCTGTGTTTGTATCTCTTGTTTATATACCCTTGGTTCTCCCTTTCCCCAACTTCTTTACTTAACCCTCTGACATAACTGTGTATGCGTGATGTCTATGATATGTATTTTGTCCATTGATTACTCTTGGATGATGTGTCGTGTCCCTTGAGACGAGCCACGAGACACCAATGGAGTTACCCTTCCTTTAGGTCTTTCCTACCTTTGGACTTACGTCCTGTTCTTCGTTGTCAATCTTGGTCTGTACCTTGTTACCCGACCAAGTTTTGACCCTTTCCTAATACAGTTCATAACAGTGGGATAAATGAATTAAATATACGTCTCAGGTAGTGTCCTTTACGACCCGACCTACTGAGTGTTCGACCTTAGTTCTGACGGTCCTCTTTATGGTTGTTAGAGTCTATACGTCTACTATGGTGAGATTACCGTCTTTCACTTCTCCTTTATTTGTCGGAGAACTTCCACTTTCTCCTCTCCCTTTTTCGACCAAATTTTGAGTTGTAAGTTTTTTACTTCTAGTACCATAGGTCACGATAATGAAGTACCGTTTGTCTACCCGTTTTTCACCTTTGTCACAGTCCAAAGTAAAAGAACCCGAGGTTTTAGTTACGTCTGTCACTGATGTCGGTGTTTTAATTTTCTGTGAACGAGGAACTTTCTTATAGATACTGTTTGGATCTGTCACATAATTTTTCGTCTCTACAGTGAAACGGATGTTTGCAGGTAGATCAGTTCCGATACCAAAAAGGTCATCAGAACATACCCACACTCTCAACCTGATATTTCTTTCGACTCACGGTTTCTTAACTATGAAAGCTTGACACCACAACCTCTTCTGAGAACTCTCAGGGAACCTGACGTTCCTCTAGGTTTGTCAGGTGGCATTTCCTTTAGTCAGGACTTATAAGTAACCTTCTTGACTACGACTTCGACCTCGAGGTTATGAAACTGGTAGACTACGCTTCTCGGTGGAGTAACCTTTTCTGGGATTACGACCCTTTCTACCTTCCGTCCTTCTTTTCTACTGTCTCCTACTCGATCAACCTACCGTAACGGTTGAGGTGTCTGTACTCAAACTCGTTTGAGTCCCTGTGTCCTGTCCCTTCGGACCACACGACGGTAAGTACCTCAACGCTTCTCAGTCTGTGCTAAATCGCTGACTGGTTGTTGTCGTATATTGTGTATATGTGTGTCAATATCTTTTCCTTGTCTCTTTTTTATGGTTTTTCTTATTTTTTAAAGGGGATTGTTGGGTCACTGTACCCATGACTACACTGGTAGTACGAATAAAAGGTCGACCCTTTCGAATTTCACCAATCCTTGAACAGATCGATCATTCCTCATGTCAGTCTTGAACTTAGATCCGGTTGACTGAGGTCAGCTCCATGTCTACCGGGTCCCATACGTCTCTCGGGAGAGTTAAAGACCACCTAAGTCGAAGATACCGATGGGACTCGGATCTAAGTGTACGGGTTCAAACCCGGGTAAACAAATTAAAATAGACAGACCACAGACAAAGACACTAATACCAAAGTCACACAGACGGGAGACTACGGGAGAACGTTGTGGATGGTAGAATGAACCCAAAGAGAATGGAACCTGTACCCCATAGAGGAGTTGTCGGTGGGGAGGACTGGAACTTGTACCTCATAGCGGAGAGCCGAGAGGACGAGGGTGGGTCGGTGGCGAAGAACCGACACCTCAACGACCGTATAACTCACGTCGTAAAAGTGTCGTAGTAGAAAGTCCTAAACTTTATCAAGTTGACCTTAAGGTAGTGGAGACGATCGAAACAAACATCACTACGAAAGATTCCGGGTGAACTGAAGTGTAAGGTCCTACAGACCGAGATCCAATCACTAATGTGGTAGCACTAATAGAACCAGAACTTCTAGAAAGGACATGTCAAGAAGACACATAAGAACGGTGGAAAAGAATTATAGAAGACGAAGACAATCCAGGTATGGTAAGGACAGGAAATAGTTCGGGTAGAAACGTACTTTACAAGGGAACCATAGAGATTAAAAGAACTTCTCTAGAGATCTAAAAGGGTAAAACAACAAAAGGAGATAAAGAAACGTCACTAGCAACTGCTTCCGAAAGAATAGAGAGGAACGATAAGAAACCTTGAGACGTAAGTCTCAAAAAGGAAAAGAGGAAACGAAAAACGAAGAGAAGAGAAGTGTCGATAAACATTCCGGAGGGGTCTGTCGGTAAAAAGAAAAAACGTAAAGAAAAGGTACCCCTACCAGAACTAGGGACAGAGGACATGTTACAGTACTTGGAGTAAGGTATCAAGTACTCCGTGAGATAGATAGTCTAGATCAGGGAATTTAGATAAGGAGTGAAGATGACAAATTAGTATTCCCTAAACTAAATCCAGTATGGACTTACCAGATCGCCAAAAGGGATGAAAGAAGTTAAATTCAGACTTAAACCGTTACTCCTCAAGTACTAGACTCGGTGTCATTTTGTAGATAAAGACGAAATAACTGATACGGTTTCGGAAACTGACACACCTAGTGTTATTTGACACCTTTTAAGACTTTCTCTACCCTTATGGTCTGGTGGACTGGACGTAGAACTCTTTGGATATACGTCCAGTCCTTCGTTGTCAATCTTGACCTGTACCTTGTTGTCTGACCAACGTTTATCCTTTTCCTTATGTAGTTCCGATATATAACAGTGAGACGAATAAATTGAATATACGTCCCATGTAGTACTCTTTGCGACCCGACCTTTTTCGTGTTCGACGTTAGTTCTAACGACCCTCTTTATAGTTATTGGAGTCTATACGTCTACTGTGGTGGGAATACCGTTTCACTTCTCCTTGATTTCTCGGAGAACTACTTTCACTTTCTCCTCTCACTTTTTCAACCGAATTTCGAGTTGTAAGTCTTTTGATTATAGTACCGTAGACGAGGGTAGTGAAGTACCGTCTATCTACCCCTTTGTCACCTTTGTCACAGTCTGAAATAAAAGAACCCGAGGTTTTAGTGACGTCTACCACTAACGTCGGTACTTTAATTTTCTGCGAATGAGGAACCTTCCTTTCAATACTGGTTGGATCTATCGTATAAGTTTTCGTCTTTGGAAACGGTTGTTTTCAGGCAGATCAGTTCCGATACCAAAAAGGTCATCAGTACATACCTACACTCTCAGCCTGACACTTCTTTCGACTCACGGCTTCTTAACTACGAAAACTTGACACCACAACCTCTTCTGAGAACTCTCAGGGAACCTGACGTTCCTCTAGGTTGGTCAGGTAGGACCTCTAGTCAGGACCCACAAGCAACCTTTCTGACTACAAGTTCGACTTTGAGGTTATGAAACCGGTGGAGTACACTTCTCAACTGAGTAACCTTTTCTGACACTACGACCCTCCCTAACCCCCGTCCTCCTCTTCCCTTGTTGTCTCCTACTCTACCGACCTACCGTAATGGCTGAACTAACTGAACTCAAACTCACTTGCGACCCTCAACCACTACCTGTCCCTCCGGACCGTACGACACTAAGTACCCCAACGTTTCTCAGCCTGTGCTGACTCGCTGACTTGATTGATTGACCACAGACAAAATAGTAGTGGAAAGTAAAGGGGTTTCTCAAGACTTAATGTAGAGACTTAATGTAGAGACTTAATGTCAAGACTTAATGTACTTTACTACTTAGTGTCGTAGGTGCGGGATGGACAAAGGTCGTGTCGGACCCTGTAAGTAACGTCCTTTGTAGGGATCATTAAAGGAGACTCACAGGACCAAAGAGAATAGAACGAAGAGATCACGAGAAATCTTCTAGTGTCGATCTTTCACCAGACCAGGGATCTGGACCCTTGTCATTGTCACGGGAGTCAGGAGAGGACATTACAAACTACAGAGGGTTTCATCCCCAGGGTGACGGTCAGTCACGTTTCTCCGGTGTCGTTTCGGAGTAGGGTTGAAGGTCTACAACTGGACAAATAGGTTTCTTCCTCGTAGTACCCGAGGTTCAACCCAGGTCAGAAGTCAAGTCAAATCAAGTCAGCGACTCAACACAGGTTGGGAAACACTGGGGTACCTAACATCGTGTGGTCCGAGGGGACAGGTAGTGGTTGAGGGTTTGGAACGAGTTTACGTACAGGTAGTTCAGCCACTACGGTAGGTTGGTAGAGTAGGAGACAGTGGGCGGGAAGAGGTTTACTCAGTCAAGCAGCGTAGGTTTCATAAAAGTCGAAGTGTAGTCAGGAAGGTCACTTATAAGTTCTGACTAAAGGAAATCCTACCTGACCAACCTAGAGAAACGACAGGTTCTCTGAGAGTTCTCAGAAGAGGTTGTGGTGTAAAGTTTTCACAGTCAAGAAACCACGAGTCGAAAAAAATATCAGGTTGAGAGTATAGGTGTGTACTGATGACCTTTTTGGTATCGAAACTGATACCAACCAGTATAAAACTGATACTACCTGGAAACAACCGTTTCATTATAGAGACGAAAAATTATACGACAGATCCAACCAGTATCGAAAAGAAGGTTCCTCGTTCATGGAAAATTAAAGTACCGACATCAGTGGTAGACGTCACTAAAACCTTGGATTCTTTTATTTTAGAGAGTGAGAAAGGTAACAAAGGGGTAGATAAACGGTACTTCACTATCCTGGTCTACGGTACTATAAGCAAAAGACTTACGACTTAAAATTCGGTTGAAAAAGTGAAAGGAGAAAGTGAAAGTAGTTTTCCGAGAAGTAAAGGAGAAGTGAAAGACGGTATTCCCACCACAGTAGACGTATAGCACAGACTCCAATAACTATAAAGAGGACCGTTAGAACTAAGTTCGAACACGAAGTAGGTCGGGCCGTAAAGTCGTTACTATATAAGACGTATCTTCAATTTATTCGTCCGACTGTTATATGTCGGAACTGTATGAGGAAAGGGTTAAACCTTGGTCAGACAACAACGTACAGTCCAAGATTGACAATGATGAACTGAACGCATGTCTAAAGAGTTCTCCGTCCAGTCCATCAGACCATAAGGGTAAAGATCTTCAGGTCGAGAATCTGTTAAAAATAATCGGGGTAGTACAGTCATTTTTACACTTAAGTAATAGTTATAAATCCTTCACATTCTAAAATACACTTCTAAACCTAAAGACCGAAGAAAACTTTTTATCGGAGACCACTACCACTGGGGCGGGACTGTACCTTTAGTCGCCGGGACGGTCACGGGGACCTCCGACGGGTCGACCGAGGATATAGTGACCCCTTGAATCACAGTGACTAATAGGTGGGTCACGGGGTGGACGAAGTAGACTTCGGTACTATCATCAAGTCGACTTTCAATGGACCCCAGATAGTTCTAGACACACGTAAAGAGAGACATATTTCACTCGACACCCCTTCTACGAGAGAGAGGAAGAAGGATTCTGTTCAAGTGGACACATGGACAGCCGTTATTCGCAGTTCTCTATAGTCTTTGAGCAACTAGGTCCAGATTCGGTTACTACCGTTCAGGTGGGGTACCGGTCGTGGACCTGGTCCCGTCTGTACACTGTGTCCGGCAGGTGCACCCAACTCCGTCTTACGACCTACGAACCCCTTTGAAGAGGAGCGGGAGTTCGTCTCTGTACTCTTTATCTGTGGGGTATGAACCATACCAGAAGGCCTACGACCAAACGTTTCGAATACCTCAGACCTACTCGCCTGTGTGAGTCTCCTCGTCTCGTACTTCTACTTTCCTCCGACTGGGATTTCAGTGGGACGGTTCTGAAGAATAAACTGTAATAATCGTAAAAATAGTATCCTACCTACTAAATGTAATAACAAGGTCAAAGTTCACAGGCTATGCCACTAAATTCTAAAAATATCTAATATGAAGTTCCATGACATTTTATAGCCGATATAACATGTCGTGTCCCTTAATAATCGTAAAAACAAACTGAACAACCGATAATGAACGTCGGTCATCGTAAGAAAGGTCTGAAACCCGAGATTTCTAAAATGAGACACCCTGTTCTGGACTGGGTCCCCGGAGTCTTCAGGAGGGTCCAGACGTCCGGAAACCAGACAAACGTCTTGGTGTAAAAATGTGTTGTCAAGATCCCCAGACCCTGAAGGGACCACCAATTCTAGAGTGGAAGGTTACGTCCCCTACACCGAAGTTAGGGAACAACCCTTTGATTCTAGGGTGCACGGAGTACTGGTCTTTATCTATTTATTTATTTTGTCTTCGTTATGATCCTGTTTAAGTTATGTCGAAAAAAAAATTACCAGGTATAGTTTATTTAGAATTTTTTCTTAAGATCCCCGGTTGGTGACGGAGAGGGGAGGAGGGGGGAGTTGAGGTATCACCTTCTCTCTTTTCCGAAGTCCAACCCGAGAAAGACCCCTTTATCAACCGGAGGAACGGACCACGACTGACCCTTCCTCCACCCCTCCCCCCGGGGGACGTCTCGGGTCCTGTCGTCGTTGTTTTGAGACCCCTCTGACCGAAAAGGAGCAGGTTTGGGGTCGTCGGACGGTCATGGAGTCCGCGTCGTCCACGGGACTCCCCCGTCTCCCCTCTGTGTGGGCTCGGTCGAGCAGGGTGTTCGAACGGGAGTGGGAAGAGAAGGGTACCCTTGGAACACCCGCCGTCTTTCCTCCTCCTCTGAGTCCCGTGAGATCCGGGGTTGTACGTCTTGGGATAGATCTGGGTGTGCCCCTCGTCGGAGAAGCAACGGACGAACCCTAGTGTGTACTGTTGGAGTGTCGTGGGTCTTACCTCCACTAAGGTGGCCAAAGGATCTTGTCCGACGTCGGTCCTCGGGTCCCCGACGGTCGTAAAGTGGATTCACTAAGTCGTTCACACGAAAATGCGGCCCACAAAATTTTCGTCTCATTAAGACAACACAATTATTAAGTAGAGACTGGAAAAAAGAGAATCGCGACCCACGACTGGTCAACGCACGGAGAAAAAGAAGCGACGGAGGGTCAAGATCTAATCGGCACCGGTACCCAAAACCTCTGAACTTTTCGGGACGACCGGAGGTCCACGAGTTGTTGATGAACCGCCTGTTCCCAATGCATCTCCCCACGCACGGTAGCGTTCGTCTACACCGTCATAAACTTCGGCAGAGGCCGGGTGGTGGACGGCTGAACACAGTACGGGAAGCAACCATATTAGTGTAGTTTAGAATACTCTTCCTTTTCCGTTCGGACGGTCCTCACTTCTTTCGAAACCCGTTCATACTGGAATGATTACACCTTCTGTGGTGTCTTTCACCTCGACGTCCATCATTTCTACTACTACTGTAACTAGAGAAACCTAGACTACTCCTCCTCCTTTCACTTCTTCGGTTCTTCGATTCTCCTCTTACGGAATGGGTCATACTCAGTTTCTTTCGGTTTTTAGGCCGTGAACAGCGGCCAGAAGGTAGAATAATCTGCACTTTGGAACCCTACTACTCTGGTTATACCGTTTTGATCTCCTCACGTAGTCTTTGTAAGTTCGCCTACCGAACCAGACCCCGAGAAGATTTGATCCAGGTCAATCCATACCGTAATTTTTTGAAGTTTATGTCACACATCAACTTCTGCTGTTTCAACCCTGTCTGTACGACCTCCTCGTCTAGTGACGAAAGCTACTCATATATGTCAGATACCTACACCGACGTAAGTTGTTCTAGATTTTAGGTAGTACCTAGTCACGGGAATTTATTTTCAAACTTTCTGTTTATTATTATTATTAAGTAGAGACTCGGGGGGTGGTTTAAAACTTTTACTTTACTTTCAGTGATTCAACACAGGTTGAGAAACACTGGGGCACCTGATATGCCAGGTACCTTAAGAGGTCCGGTCTTAACATCTCACCCATCGGAAAGAGAAGAGGTCCCCTAGAAGGGTAGGGTCCCTAGTTTGGGTCCAGAGGACGTAATATCCGTTTAAGAAATGGTCGACTCTGTGGTCCCTTCGAGTTTTTATGACCTCACGTATCGGATAGGGAAGAGTTCCTCTAGAAAAGTTGAGTCCTTAGTCTGACCCCAGAGGACGTGACATCCACCTAAGAAATGGTTGACTCGATAGTCCCTTCGGTGGTTTAAATTTTACCACTGGTTAAAAATCCTTAATCTAACAGTGTGACGTTTTCGTCGACCAAGGTGTCTTAAGCCATTTTGTTTAAATAAAACTAAATTGAGTCTCAAAGATCAATACTGACAACCCCACGTCTTTATATCCATAAAGGAAGTGATCCTTTGACGTATGAGCTCCATAGTCACGTCGAAGTATCTCCTGTACGTCTAAAAGGGACTATCTCCAAATGACAACACAAGAGGAGTGACTAGGAGGTCCTGTGTCACCCATCGTCTGAAGTGAGTCCAGTTATGTAGGAGTCCAGATCCTCAGACTTAGTCGGGCCAGTGTCCGTGGGTCCCGTGAGGTGTGACGGGGGTGGGGGCGGGGGGTTTCTGGAACGTTCCGTTTGGGATGGGGGTGGGATCTCCTAAGACGACCGGAAGGATGGTGTCTGTCCGACTCTACTTATTCTCGTTGGGAGAGTCTTGGTCCGACAGAACAGGTTCAAGTGTGTACCTCACCACTATCTCGTCCGTCCCACTCCCTCCTCTACCCTCACTACCTCCTCCGTCCTCCCTACCTCCCCTGCCCTCACTACCTCCCCTGCCCTCACTACCCCCTCTGCCCTCACTACCTCCCCTGTCCTCACTACCTCCCCTGCCCTCACTACCCGCTCCGTCCCCACCACCTCCCCTGCCCTCACTACCCGCTCCGTCCCCACCATCCCCTCTGCCCTCACTACCCGCTCCGTCCCCACCACCCCCTCCATTCCCACTACGTCCTCATCCTAAAAGTGGATCTGAACCCTCACCCCACTCATCCTTGTGACCCACTGTGACAATAGACGAAGTTGGTCAACTTTGTGTTTAGTCACCTCTAGTCGTCCTTTTCCGTCGGCGTGGTGTCAGGAAACGAAAGAGACCCGGTGTAAGGAAACTCTGTCGACGTGATTAAGGCACAAGTGTACTATTGGATATGTGTGTGCACCGTCCGACTAAGGATCACCGGGGTTTGATGATTGTTGGGTTTATAGGAAGTTACTTACTTACCAAATTACTTGACACCCGAATGTTATGGAACTTATTATGAAACATCATTGTTCCATTTTTGATGACTGTGTGTGTGTCGTTAGGGGTCTCTGACTTTTGTCGGTCAGGGTTACCACCGTACAACACTCCAAGGTACACATCTATTGGAACTTTACTGTTTTTCCACCCGTCACTCCTTGTCTAACGACCGAGGTCTCCAGTTTCTCCCCTCGCCGACACTTTTCTCGAGCTCCACAGGAACACTACGACCTTTCTGAGTCCACGACTGACGTCTCCCAGTCTTAGGAAGACACTGAACAGGAGTAAGTCGTCCTACGTCAGTGTCCCCTTTACTGGGTCTACTCCTGAGGTCCTCAGAAGACATAACAAAGAATATTTGACGTACAATTAGGTATTCCTAGAGTTTTAATTTCCATATTAATTTTCTTTCCTCTCACAGAACCAGTGCTTAAAAAGAAGTGGAGGTTCTCCTAACCTGGTTTC
The DNA here is from genome assembly GCA_006410555.1 of Capra ibex. NCBI lineage: Eukaryota > Metazoa > Chordata > Mammalia > Artiodactyla > Bovidae > Capra > Capra ibex. Next base: position 35,965,044 of record SJYO01045292.1, read on the forward strand.
CTCGAGGTAGAGGGTGATCGGAGTCCCTTCGGTTTGGGTGGGTGTGTCCAGGAGACCGAATACGAGACCCAGAATCCTCGGTTCCGATGTAAACAGGGGACCGAAATTCCGACGTTGGAAGTCTTCCTGGTCCCTATTCCGGCACCCTTTCACATCTGGTCGGGGCACGTCCCCGCCCGTCCCTCGGTAGTATACCCCAACACATTGGTGATATCCCTGGTCTCTCGTCGTCCCGGAGGTAGTTTCTTCTACGGGTGAACAGTCAGGGTTGTGGCGAGGGGTCTCTGACAGAGGTTTTCCAAGGTAGGTTCACCATTGTGAGATGTCCCTGATTTATCGAGTGACAGAAGATTATAGGTCCCAGGGGTCGTAAAGGATATTTCCCGACCTGTCATCTACACAAAAGTCGAAAGACTCGGTATGTTTGGTGTAACATCGATGAAATAGAGGTCGAACTTCGTCGGTGTCTGCAATTCATTTGTTATTTCGTACCGGCACAGGTTATCTTGAAATAGATGTTTTCGTCCGGAGTCCGTCTTAAACCGGGTGTCTGACACCAAACGTGTTGGGGTGAATATAAATGTGCTACGGAAACGTCGAATGGGTCGTGCAGTCGAGGTCGGTGATGGTGACCCGGTACCCAGTGAAAATCGGTCGAGTCCCCACCTGGGGAAATTGTCCTCCCTTTGGACCCTGTCGACCCCGGGTCCTCTCCTCGACCCTAACCTACTTCCCTTCAACTTCCGGGTGAATCTATGGGGTGTAACAGTCTTGGACTCTCGGTCCCCCTGTTTCGGTCCTTACTCCACCCCACAAAGTAGGTAGTCGTTTGTCACCTTTTCCCGGACAGAGAGAGAGGTAGTAGAGTCGATTGTCACTCCCATAAGACGGTCCAAGACTGGACACGACTACGACCCCTAGTACCTACCCCCGTTTTTTAAGAAGGGTCCCCGTTCTCAGGTCTAGAAGAGGGTCACACCCTGGACGAAGGACCGACACACTCGAGTCTCGTGAGTGAGGGGTCCGTCGTGTTAACCTTTGTCCCCCGAGGAGGGACCTCAGTGTCAAGGAAGTACGAAGCTTCTCGAAGGGAGGGTTAAGTCGTCAGACGAGAGAGATGGGTTCCTCTAACCCAGTTCCACCGGTGCACACCTCAGAGGGGAATCCCTTTTGAGGTTCGTAATAAAAGTACGGGATTAAGAGGGTCTTTAATACAGGTCGAACCCGAAGACAGACCTGCCTCCAGGGACCTCTTCTTTGTCCTGAAGATTTGGCAGAACCCGCGACTCCAGGAATCGATTCCGTCTGTTTCTGGAGCCCTTTACTGAGTTTGAGGTCCTTCCTTCAAATTTTTTTTTTTCTCCCTCGAGTAAATTTCGTTCTTGTTTTTTTTTTTTTTTTTTTTCTTTCTTTCCGTTCGATTGTATTGTTCCTTCCGTGTACTGTAGTCGTGGTAAAAGGATCGTCACTACGGTCGGGGGTTGGCCCCAACGACCCACTTGGACCGGTACCCTACACCCCCTACCTCATCAATTTCCAGGAAAGATCCTTCCATCCTCTCCACTGAGGGAACCACGTGACAATAGAAACAGTTGACCCTTTTTTTTTTTTTTACTTAGTGGATTTTCGACTCTTAACTTAAGATAAATCCCGGTTTTGACTTCTGAATTCGAGTATACTGTCGTAGAGTCCAGTGAGACTCCCGGACGAGACTTCTCCATTCCCTCCTAGGTCCAATATATTCGTAAAAACGTTGTTTTTGATCTATCAACCTGATAGTCTTCTAATGAACACTTTAGGTCTATGAAGTTAAATTACTTAACTCATGAAAAGACACATACCCTGTTTCCTCGGATCGTCCGATGTCTGGTACCCCAGTGTTCTCACCCTGTGTTGAATCACTGATTTGGTGGTGGTGGTGACACATACCCTTCTACGTTCTCAGAACCGAGTTATACCTGGAGTCGGTGGACTCGGTCTCAGGGTCGGGGAGTCGATGGACCTGGGTCACAGGGTCGTGGAGGGTCACAGGGTCGTGGAGGGGTCTCAGGGTCGTGGAGTCGATGGGTCTGGGCCACAGGGTCGTGGAGGGATCACAGGGTCACGGAGTCGATGGACCTCGGTGACAGGGCCGCGGAGTCGATGGACCTGGGTCACAGGGTCGTGGAGGGGTCACAGGGTCGCGGAGTCGATGGGTCTTGGTGACAGGGCCACGGAGTCGATGGACCTGGGTCACAGGGTCGTGGAGTCGATGGACTCGGTCACAGGGTTGTGGAGTCGATGGACTCGGTCGTAGGACGTGAAGAGGGAAGAAGTAGGGGGGCGTCACGTACCAACCCCGCCGACGTCACCGACTACCGAGTTTCCGGTGTTGCAGGAAATAAATGACTGTCCCGTCCACTGGACGAACCATGTACAGAGAATGAACCCCAACTTCGAAGTGAATGGGTCTCCCTCCCCGTGTATCACATTGACTTTGACATTAAAAGTAGTCGACTCGGGTACTTTGATCGAGAGTCGAACTCTTTGTCCTGTAGGGGACCTCCTGCACCGTACCACCAGGGGTTGAGTCTGTCACACCTACCACTGACCCACTGACACTAATCCAGACACCTCCGTGGGTCCTCTCACTGGCGGGACGGGGACAGACGTCCCGGGTCCACAACCTGCACCCACTGAGTTGACACACAGCTGTGACACAGGGTAAGGAACTTCTATGGTGACAAGAATTTAGGTAAGTAAGATTACTCCTCTAAACCAACAAACCCCTAAAAAACACACACTAGTACCTCCCTACGTACCGAGATCTCCGTGGAATTGGGGACACGGAGGAATTGTTCCCACTCAGGGGTTCCCCCCGGCACCGTAGTGGTCGAGGGTCTACGGAACAGGGAAGGAAGACGTCCTCTCCGCCCCCCTCTCCTCCACGTCCGTACCCGAGGAAGGAACAGAACGTGACCCGGTCGAGACGTAGGCGACTAGAGAATGTGGGGCGTTTCCAGGAGGAACTCGGGGACGGAGCCAGGGTTAGTGACGTCAGACTGTGGAGTGATGTAGTACCCCGGAACTCTACTTTATCTGTTGTAACGGGAGGTCCTCGAGTGTCTGTCCAATTCTTTTAGTTTTGTCTCAAACTCTCTATGTTAACCTCTTTTACACCGATCTCAGACCTCCTCCTACCCTTCCTCCATGTACTCCCTTTAGGGCCTCAGAGTCTAGACTCGGCCCAAAGTTCCCTAGTGCACCTACGAGTGGTCCTGTGTGGACGGAGTGAGTCCTGGTCTTTGTCGTGTCTTAAGACCTAGGTCTTAGTCCAGGTTGGAAACCTCATTTTTCTCCCAGCTCTGCCATCTGAGTTGGCACGAGGAAGGTGAGTTTCCGTTCGGGTGGAAACCCGACGACGACGTCCCACTCTCCACGTCGACTCCTCGTCTCAACTCGGTGCCGTGGACCCTGGAGTTAGGACTGGTCACACGACCGTCAGACTACAGGTCCCCGACACGAGCCGGAGACGGAGTTCTGCGGTGGTTGTCTGTCAGGATACACAGGTAGTGCTCGGGAGAGCGACCGACCCACCGAAAAGGACGGTAGAGAAGAGGAGGGGCCTTCCACGAGTGGGTGGACACTGTGTTTTTCTGATTTATTAGAGTGGGGGTTCCTGTGGGTACGTTTACCAGGGGTTCGGGTCCGGGTTCAACTAAAGGACACACGAGTGGACCCCCTCGAGTCTCCTGTCTCAAGACGTCTGTGTTTAGACCTCCGGAAAAAGACACTACCAAAGACACAGTATACTCCCGGGGAGGGGGGACCAGAACATCCCGGAGGAAGGGGGGTTCCGAGCCTCAGTTGAACACCTCCTACGGTCACGGGTACACTAAGGGTTCGTCCTAGAGTGTCGAGGGTGTCTCCACGAAGACAAACACCTACCTATAGTTTAAGTCAACAAGTTTTACCCTCTGGTTTTCCTCCTTATAAAAATACACCGGTACTACGACTGCAGTGAGAGAGACATTAAGTTGGAAATTCATTAACAGAGAAGAGATTTCGTCTCCCTTCGAATCTCGACATCCTTTGACTACACCCATCCCTCTCTTCGACCTTACTCCGAGGTCGGTGGAGTCGAAAACTCTCCTAGTTATTATCGTGTAGACCACTCCCTGTCCCTCCGGACCTCACGACGTCAGGTAGCATAGCGTCTCATCCTGTACTGAACCGTTGACTTGTTATTGTTGTTGTTGGATAAGAAACGCGAAGGGTCACCGTTAGCACCATTTCTTGGACGGACGGTTCGGTACTCTTCATTCTTTAAATTCAAGCTAGGGACCCAGACTTTCTATGGGACTTCCTCCTTTACCGTTGGGCGAGGTCATAAGAACGAACCTCTTAAGGGTGTCTGACTCCTCGGACCGTCCGAAGTCAGGTACCGTAACGTTTCTCGACCTGTGCTGACTTTGTTGAATCGTACGTAAGTAAGACTTTTTGATGGTTCAAAATTTTTAGCGTATATTTGTATCCGTACACTAAACTTTAAGATCTTTTTAAAACTTTCTATGTTTCTTCGCTCGAGGAAACGAGGAGGTCTCGAACCAGAATCAGAGACTCCGGGACCGACCTCGCTTACAAGGGTCCTGTTGCCAAGAGAGAAGCTTCTATTTGTAGAGGTATATACACGTCAGGACAGGACGGGATCGAGACAGTGAATCTTTGTACAGAACCTCAACGGGGAATAGTCGGGGTGTCGGAACTGGGAAGAAGGGTTCGCAGTAGGTACTAGATCAGATCGTGTAAGGAGGAGGTTTGGGACTCTTGACGGACAAATAGACCCACCCCTCCTCCCACAGACAAAAGGATGCCTCTTAAACGACAAAAAGAATGACTTTGCATTATGTTCAAATGTTTCAGTGGTGACACACACACACGCACACGCACACGCACACACACACACACACACACGCACACACACGTGAAAACGAAGATAAACGGAAACCTGACGTAAAGACCGTAATCAAATAAAGGTCTTTTAAGATTAAAAATAGATTAATCTTTAAAAATGGGTACAAAATAATTACTATAACTTAAACACGGTACGAATTTTCACTTTCAGTGAGTCAACACAGGTTGAGAAACACTGGGGTACCTGATACGTCAGGTACCTTGAGAGGTCCGGTCCTATGACCTCACCCATCGGAAAGGGAAGAGGTCCCCTAGAAGGGGTGAGTCCCTAATTTGGGTCCAGAGGACGTGACACCCGTCTAAGAAATGACCGACTCGGTGCTTCATTCGGGTTCTTATAATTTCACCCATCGGATAGGGAAGAGGTCCCCTAAAAGAGATGGGTCCTTAGTTTGACCCCAGAGGACGTAACGTCCGTCTAAGAAATGGTCGACTCGATACTCCCTTCGGGACGAATCTATCAAAAGGAATGGGGTGTGGGTAATTTTTTATACGAAGTAACAAAGGTATAAAAGTCATCAAAGTGTAATAAAGAAAAATGAATTTCAAAATAAAATGTAGACCTTATATGAAATTTCTTACCTCATTCACTCTCTAGGTCAAATTATAGAAAGGTCTATCAGTAGATCCACAGATTAAAGTAAATTCCTGGTTTAGGAGGACGAGATAGATAAAATTTACGGTAGAAAGAATATTTGATTTCAGATTACGATAAACCCAGATAGACACATGCCCCAAGGGAAGGGACCAGGTACACAGAGAAGTGGGGATGTTTGTGGTGTCACAAATGTGGGACGCCGACGTCATAAAGTCCCGTAGACCTGAATACACAGACTTAGAGGAGCACTAGACTAAAAAGGGTAAAATTAAGTGAGAAGGAGAAAAACCACTCTTGAAGGGTTTCTATTTTCAGTCGAATAGAACAACTTTGGTTTACTAGAAAGATAAAAATAAATCTGTCGTCAGTTGTATATCTAATTGACCTCTTCAAAGGTCAACTACTAATCCTCAATAGTTTAGGGTCTTCTGTCCTGTACACCAGTCTCGTAGGAAAAAAGAAACCATAAATTCAAAAACAGTCTTCCTTGTACGTGAAATAAAAAAAGATACCACAAAAATTTAGAAAGACATCACGATAGTATTAACCTTACAAAAAAGTAAAATAAAAGACCGACCAAAATCGAAAATATTTCAATGACTAAAAACGTTTCATTTGTACATTGGTCTGTGGACTGACCAGCCGAACAATGAAGATTATTAACAAGTCAACTAAGAGGAGCAGAAAGTATGTCTTAGGTCGGGTAGACGTTTTACGTTACTAGTGTGGAGGACAGAGTGTCCAAACTTGAGTCATGCGAGGGGACCACTTAGTGGGATTTCCCTAGAAGTTCTGATACCGTGTACTGTACCACAGGAGTATCTCGACAGGACAAGGTCCGAAATTACCTTTTCAAAGGTCGAAGAATGGTGATTCGTGCAAAAATAGTGTCAAAATAGTACACCACTTTCATTTACAGATGATAACTTAAATAAAATTTTTAGTCTTTGTGTAACTTGAAATCGTTTGTAAAGGAACTGGAGTTTCCTTTACTACCACGTAGAAGGAGGGGAAACTGATTCGTCTTCGATACGACCGTCTCGGGGTAAGTATAGAGGAAGACCACCCGTTCGGTAAACGGTAGACGGTAGACGTCTCTTACACCAACCGGTTCCCGAGCGTCGACGGGGGGTGGGACCCTTACCGGGAGTCGTTGGGGGGGCCCCCGGGAAAGGGGGTCTCTAGGGACCTTCCGTCCCCGGGTGTCAGAATGACCAGACATTCCCACTGTTCTTCGGGCTGAAGACGGGAGGACTACTCCGACCGTTTCCACCATATTTAGTGCGAGGTCTCGGGGTCGACCTGGACTCCCTGGGGAGACCCGGAACAACGAGGGACGGACGTGGGTGGGGGAGTCGGAAGAGGACCCTGGAGGGGCGACCTTCGTGGACGATCCTTAGGAACGAAGTCCGAGACACAGGTCCCTTGGGTGGTACCCATCCGAATCTCTTTCAACATCCTTACCATTGACTACGACGACGACGACGACGATTCAGCGAAGTCAGCACAGGCTGAGACACGTTGGGGTATCTGCCGTCGGGTGGTCCGAGGGACCGGGACCCTAAGAGGTCCGTTCTTGTGTCACAAGATTGGCCTAGGTTTAACGTAAAACTCCCCCTTGGGATCAACCACCCTAAATGATAGAAATTACGTAAGGAACCGACAAAAACGATTGTAAAGGGAATACTGTAAAGGTAGTTATTAGTATTCCTCTAGGTAAAGATTAAAAGAAGAACACAAAAGAGTCCTAGACGAAAGTGTCCATGACTTATTTTTATGTGTACTTCAAAAGAAAAAAATTAACTGAATCTTGTAAAATTTACCGTGACTTTACCGGACAATAAACTTAAACTTTCAAAATGGTTAAAGTTTCTTAAACAAACCTGGACCCACCCCTCCGTATCCGGAAATGACTGACAGAGTCAACGAGGAACCATCGGGTAGACCAATCTACAAGATAAGGAAACTCCAGTCTTTATAAAAAAAGATCTATTCTTTTTTGTGTTTAAGAGACACATAAAGATCTCATTGTGGGTAAGATAAGTGAGTATACCTCAATTTTATAAGAGAGTTTTAATAAAAAGAAAGGAGTCGAGGATACCAATCAAAGAGTAGAGTACATATACAAAGGAAAGACACGAAAGAAGAAATAGGAGGACGACACTCTCATCGAAGCAACACACAAAAAAAAACAAAAAACAAAAAACATACACTTTTACGTTTATCATGTCTTTTCTTGTTTCATTTTTGGTGGGGTTTAGAGCAGGGAGACTCTACTATGATAATTATTAAACCACCCTTACAGAGACCATCAGGTCACCAATCCTTAGATGGAACGTGACGTTGCCTACGTCCAAGTTAGGGACCAGTCGCTCGATTCGGGTGTGTCGTTTCGATGACTCGGGTCCTCGAGATCTCGGGTGCACGGTGTTGATCTCTTCCAGGTTTTTGGCGTTACTTCTCGGGTTCGCGACGTTGTTTTGGGGTCGTGTCGGTTTTATTTCATTTTAGTAGTACTACTGAACCACTGAAAAGAAGTAATAGGCAGATCCGAAGGTACGGACGTCTATCTACGCCAGTTGTGCTCGACCTTCTATGGCTACGACAAGAGTGACATCGGAGGTAAGTATACATTTTCTCCTCATAAAACAAAACAAAAAGAAAAAAGAAGAGTAAAGGGAAGAGAGAGAGAGAGTGTGTGTGTATGTATCTGAAAGTGATTTAAGGTTTCAATCACTCAATCAGAGGTTGTAACAACAAACCCCAAGAATCACGAAAACAAAGAAGTTTCAACCCCCAGGGACTGTGAGTAAAAGGAACAACAAAAGCAACTAAACCTCTCTCGTCCTGTATCACTTCTTTCGACTCGCGGCTTTTTAACTACGAAAACTTGACACCACAACCTCTTCTGAGAACTCTCAGGGAACCTGACGTTCCTCTAGGTTTGTCAGGAAAGACTTCCTCTAGTCGGGACCCTAAAGAAACCTTTCTTACTACGACTTCGACTTTGAGGTCATGAAACCGGTGGAGCACACTTCTCAACTGAGTAACCTCTGCTGACACTACGACCCTCCCTAACCCCCGTCCTCCTCTTCCCCTACTGACTCCTACTCTACCGACCTACCGTAGTACCTGAGTTACCTGCACTCAAACTCACTTGAGACCCTCAACCACTACCTGTCCCTCCGGACCGCACGACGCTAAGTACCTCAGCGTTTCTCAGCCTGTGCTGACTCGCTGACTTGACTTGACTTGACTTCCTGTGTCGACGACAATAAGACTGTGGAAGTGTCCCTTCTGAGAACGTAGGTAGGAGTACCGCTGATATTGTTTAATTGTGTTTAAATCACAGCCTTTTGTTGTGTCCGTACAACTGCATGACAAGTCCCTCAATTTTGGTTCTACACCCGTCCCGACACAAAGGAGGGCTCAGAGGTCCTCTTGCTGGAGGAACAGATGGGTCGAAGATCTACACACGTAAGGTGTCGAGTCCCGAGAAGGTAGGAAAGTCTCGGTCAGTACCCCTAAGTCACAAAGAGGTTGGTACAGCAGGAGTGAGACTGGAGGTGGGGGGTGGGGGGTGTGTGGAGGGAGAGAGTGAATATTCCTGGGAACACTACGGTGACGTGGGAGACCAAATAGGTGTAATAATTTGAGGGGTGGTACACTAGTCGACTAGTCGTTGGAATTAAGTGGACGTCACGAGTGGGGGAACGGTACATTGTTCTGAGGGTCCATTCCCGCAGGGCTACTTCCACAGGAAGAGAACCTCGGAATAAACGACTGTTATTAAGGGTTTGCGAAAAGGGGTTTAGACGAGCGAGTGTAGGACCCTAATTGGGGTACGGGACTGTATATGACTCGACGTAAACCGTCGGCCACACTCGTCCCCTGGGTAGTCTCTGTACTATCCCCTCCTTGTGTCAGGTCTCCCTGACTGGAAGGGTCCGGACTCTAAACGTGTTTTCCCCTTCGGGGGGGGCTTTGTCTTCCAAACGAACCCGGAGGGAGAGGAACTTGGGGGAGTTGTGGGTATAATCCAGAGATAAAAGGAGTGTGGGTGCCACTTCCCTGACTCCAGGTGTTTCCAAGTCCCAGTACCTCTGCGGCGGTCCTTATCTCTCAGACCCGAGTGTCGGGGGTGTAGGACTCAAGGGGTGACACGACCTTTATGGGACCCTTGAATGGAGGCCTCTTGCACCGGCCTTTGGCGAGGAGAAGGGATTAGTTCGGAGAGTCGGTCAGAGGTTTATGCCGTCCCCGGTCCCTGCGTGAGTGTCCAAGACAATGTTTTCCTTCGCAGGAGAGTCTAACGGTCCAGAGACATATATCGTGTCTCGTCCCCCACTCCGGTCCGGGGGCGGGGTGTGTGGTAGACTGTAGGTCACGACACGAGTCCCGTCCGCCCCCACCCCCGTGGGTCGAACGAGTGGGTAGGTCGTCCTTTCGTGACTCGAAGGTTTCATCAATGAACGACTATTGTGTCAGGGCAGACGATGTCTCCTTCTGTCGGTCACGGAAAGACTCCACCCCCTTGGTCCCTCTACGTGGGTGGGTCCCCAGGTGGGACGTCGGTCGGTACGGAGCTTTCAGTGCGGGGGTTCCTGCCTGGGGAGAGTCGAGAAGGGAACCGGAGGAACAGACAGAGACGGGTACCTCTACGGTGGAAGGTGAAAAAAAAATTCGATCAGTGACAAATATCGAATTTACGGTCCGTAGTACGATTTTTGTAGTCACTAGGATACCAAAGGAAAGTAGATTTGTCACTTCCACCCTATAAGAGTGTTCCGTCTCGACACCCTTTCTATGAGTTTTTTTGACTTGGGACTTCAGTATCTTCAGAGGGGTAGTAATACCTTACTGTGAGTCAGTAACCCTCCACGACGGGTTTACCTTCCAAGACATGTCTGTGTGCCAATTGTTAGAGTCTTTTTAAATCTCTACTAGTGGACCGTCTTTGGACAAGGGTCGAGTAGAGACTCTTGGTTCCGACTGGGACCTCCGTGACGGGGGAATATACGGACACGGGTCCCGAGATGGTAAATCACCCGACGAAGGCGACAGACGGGTTTCTCGTTCCCCAGTCTCTTTCCCCGGTAAGGTGAGTCTCGGACACAGGGGTGGAGATCCAGTACGAGACCTGGACCCCGACCCACCCGAGAACGGACCGGTCCGGTAGGAATATCTCCTTATCGGGACCCACACACGTAAGACTGGGAGTTTCCCATTGGTGTCGACAAACGTCCCACAAACACCCGTCCCAGACGTGTACATCCGTACTCCATCCTCTGTCTACCCGGAGACCTGACCTGTCGACCATAAACAGTTTGTCACACTCTAACGTCGAAACAAGAGGGGGTCTGTGAGGTTCTTGTTTCGATCTCCGTCTTCGACTCGAGATAACTTCATTTCGCTATTCTACTAGTGAGGACTCCGGTTCCTTTGAAGGGACTGACGGGTCCGTGTTTTTCTGAGAAACCCCTAGTTTTTCCTCCCCCGTGGTGGGGTGTTAGTCACTACGGTTCTGAGGGTATCCGCAGATACCATCTTAGGTAGAATCGTTTTTCTACGTGTGACGACAACCCGTCCCAGGATCTTGTCCAGTCTACACCCTTTTCTTTGTTCTATTGACGAGTTTCCCTTTGTTTCTGGGTCTCCTTGACTGGACATATTCACTATCTTGGGGGAGAAGTGCTGGAGGGGCAGTAATCCCTCCTCTGTGTGTGAGAGAGAGTGGTCCACATATAAAGACGGAACTAAGACAGAATTTATTTGATAAAGAGACATACGAAAAGATGTACAATCCGACATGGAGACTATTATTTGAAACTTAAACAAAGATGTCACAAACGGAGGAACTCTGTAAGAACGGAAGTTGGTCCTCTTTTTCGGTCCTTTGAAATGTAGATCGGAGACCGAGGACTACCGGATCACCGATCCTCAGGCCCAAAAGTAAGTCCGATGGGTCCAAGTCAAAGACCCGCCCTTTGATTCTAGACGAAAGTCCTGGTGAGTGACGACAGAGAGGAACTCTGGGTCGTCCGACTGACAGTGCGTCCGCGTGCACTCTCGGGTCCACGCCCTTTCGACCCCACCTCTTCCCGTCCCTCCGGCACCCGGTCCAGTCCAAGGTGGGTCTTTACACCTCCCTCCCCAGAGAGTCTAGATATAAGTCAGGACTCAAGGATCTTGTAATCCTTCCGTTTGAAAAGTTCCATGGTTCTATTAGGTACAAAATAAGTTGTCAAACGATCGAGCTCAATTCTTAAAATTTATAAATTCGGAAGTCATTTAACGAACTGGTAGAGACCCCGGTCGACTCTTGTTCCACCGTCCCCACCGTCCTCACACACTACCCTCGAGTCTCCCCACAACCCGAAGTCTTTGGGGTCTCGTGTGGACTGTTCGAACGGGTCCGACCACCCGTGACCCGGGACCACCGTCGGGGACGAGGGGCCCTCAAGTGGAGGGGTCAAGACCTTTGGTGGAACCGAAAACTAAGCCACCATTGTATCACCCAAACTCTCTGTCACAACGAGTCTTTGCAGTGACACTCACTCTTTCGGCCGTAGAGGTCTCGATTCGCCTCTCAATGAGACGCGTTTGGTCGACCTCGACTACTAGTACCCCGTGTCCTAGTTCTATCCAGAGACCCTGACTGCGTACTCCGGACCTCCGACGCTAGAGTCCTCACTCACCGGTTCAGGTATCATCGACGTCTGGAGATGGAGGCTGTCTTGAAGGTCCTACTGAGTCCCAATAGTTGTCGCGGGTACACCAGGGAGGTAAAAACCTACCGAGTTGGAACGAAACGGATCAGGATAAACTTTTGTTGAGTGAAGACCTGAAGGGACCACTATGTCACCTATTCTTAGGTGGATCGTTACGTCCCCTGTGCCTAAGCTAGGGACCAGACCCTTCTAAGGTGGTACGGCGCCTCGTTGATTTCGGACACACGGTGCTGATGACCCCGGAAACACGGGTCTCGGACACGGGACGTTGTTCTCTTCCGTGACGTTACTCCTCGGACACGTGGTGTTACTTCCCGTCTGGGGTGAGTGGTTTCTCGGAAGTTCGTCGTTACTTTTGGGTCACGTTGGTTTTTTTTTGGATTGAGTATTCTGACTGTTTCTATTTATCGTATACTATAACGAATATTCATCGTAATTTTTTTTATTGTATGTTCACCTAATTAAAAGTTTCGACTTTCTCTGAGTGTCTGAGTCTTTTGTTTGGTTTCCTTTTTCCTCCCACCCCTCTCCTTATTCAATCCTCATATTCTAATTGTATATGTGTGATGACATATATTTTATCCATTGGTTGTTCCTGGATGACATATTATGTCCCTTGATATATAAAACATTATTGAATATTCCCTTCTCTTAGAATTCTTATAGATACAAATAAATATAAGTGTATATTGACTTAGTGGAACGACATATGGACTTAGATTACACTATGACATTTAGTTGATATGAAGTTTATTTTGTGTGTGTGTGTGTGTCGAGTGAAGTACCTTTTAGAAGGGACTATCACCTTGAGTCAGGCCACAGAAGTACCTTTGTGCAAGGAAAGACACTTGTAAAGAACACACTAACTGCACAAAGGGGGCCTAGGGAGAATCAGGTGATTAAGACATCGGTTCTGGAACTGAAGAACCAACTTGATTTCAATGACTTAGTTGTTCTGTCTTAGTGTAACTAAAGTATCGGAGTACGGAGTGTAAAATCCTTACAAGGGTGACCCTTTACACAGTCTCCGAGAGTTTGTGACCACACGTACTCTTACTGATCTCACCCAGGAAGTCTCCTCTTCGGGCCGGAGGCGGAGTCAGACGTACAGGTCCGTCTACGGACCGTGGACGGCCAGGTTAGTCATGACGTCCCCTAAGACTGGCTTCGGTGGACCCCTGTTGCGTCCCTTTACGACCACTGTCGTCGTGGTCGTCTCGAATTTTCCACAGGTCTCCCTCCCCCACCCCCGTGCAGACCCCCTGTTTCTAGACACGAAAACTTCTCTTCACTTTCCTCCTTTAAACATGATCCATTGTTTCCTAATAAACTAAGATTTCATTCACGATTCTAATTTCTAAAGTCTTCGTAAATTCAGAGTAGTGGATTCAAGTATTTCTATGATTTTTGGTTGAACTTTGTTGTTTAGATAATCTGTAACCACCTGTCTGGTACCAAGGTTGTCGTTCCTCCCGTAAGACGTTGTCAGACCCAGTCGAACCTGCAAGAAGGGAGGACTGAGCTCGGAGACCTACCTTGGTGTCGGGGTCGGTTGTGGAACTGTCGTCGGACCCCCGGGACTCGTCTGAGGATGAGTGTCTGCCTCTCCTTTCCTAGTTGTATACGGCGACCCAATTCAAACACCAGTGAACGATGGGTCAACCCAAGTCAAGTGAGTGAGTCAGTACAGGTTGAGAAACACTGGGGTGCCTGACACGTCGTACGGTCCGGAGGGACAGACAGTGGTTGAGGACCTCAAATGAGTTTGAGCACAGGTAACTCATCCACTACGGTAGGTTGGTAGAGTAGGAGACAGTAGGGGAAGAGGAGGGCAGAAGTTAGAAAGGGTCATAGTCCCAAAAAAGTTTACTCAGTAAAGAAGTTTAGTCCACCGGTTTCATAATCTCAAAGTCGAAGTCGTAGTCAGGAAGGTTACTTATAAGTCCTGACTAAAGGAAATCCTACCTGACCAACCTAGAGGAACGTCAGGTTCCCTGAGAGTTCTCAGAAGAGGTCGTGGTGTCAAGTTTTCATAGTTAAGAAGCCGCGAGTCGGAAGAAATATCAGGTTGAGAGTGTAGGTATTTACCTTTTTGGTATCGAAACTGATCTGTCTGTAAACAACTGTTTCATTACAGAGACAAAAAATTATACGAGAGATCCAACCAGTATCGAAAAGAAGATTCCTCGTTCACAGAAAATTAAAGTACCAACGTCAGTGGTAGACGTCACTAAAACCTCGGGGGGTTTTATTTCAGACGGTGACAAAGGTGACAAAGGGGTAGATAAACGGTACTTCACTACCCTGGTCTACGGTACAAGAATCAAAAGACTTACAACTCAAAATTCAGTTGAAAAAGTGAAAGGAGAAGTGAAAGTAGTTCTCCGACAAATGAAGAAGAAACGAAAGACGACATTCCCACCACAGTAGACGTATAGACTCCAATAACTATAAAGAGGGCCGATAGAACTAAGGTCGAACCACGAAGTAGGTCGGGTTACAAAGAGTACTACATGAGACGTATATTCAATTTATTCGTCCCACTGTTATATATCGGAACTTCATGAGGAAAGGGACAAACCTTGGTCAGACGACAAGGTACAGGTCAAGATTGACAACGAAGGACTGGACGTATGACTAAAAAGTCCTCTGTCCAGTCCACCAGACCATAAGGATAGAGAAAGTCTTAAAAGGTGTCAAATAGTACTAGGTGTGTCAGTTTCCGAAACCGTGTCAGTTATTTCGTCTTCATATACAAAAAGACCTTGAGAGAACGAAAAAACTACTAGGTCTCCTACAACTGTTAAACTAGAGGCCAAGGAGACGGAAAAGATTTAGGTCGAACTAGTAGACCTTAAAGTGTCAAGTACATGATGACTTCGGACCGAACCTCTTAAAACTCGAAATGATCGCACACTCTACTCATGTTAACACCCCATCAAACTCGTAAGGAACCGAAACGAAAGAAACCTTAACCTTACTTTTGATTGGAAAAGGGCAGGACACCGGTGACGACTCAAAAAGCTTATACCACCGTATAACTCACGTCGTGAAAGTCTCGTAATAGAAAATCCTAAACTTTATCGAGTTGACCTTAAGGTAGTGGAGGTGATAGAAACAAGCATCACTACGAAGGATTCCGGGTGAACTGAAGTGTAAGGTCCTATAGACCGAGATCCAACCACTAGTGTGGTAGTACTAATAGACAAAGTACTTCTAGAAAAAACATGTCAAGAAGGCACATAAGAACGGTGGAGAAGAATTATAGAAGACGAAGACAATCCAGGTATGGTAAAGACAGGAAATAGTTCGGGTAGAAACGTACTTTAGAAGGGAATCGTGGAGATTAAAAGAACTTCTCTAGTGATCTGAAAGGGTAAGATAACAAAGGGAGATAAAGAAACGTGACTAGTGACTCTTTCCGAAAGAATAGAGAGGAACGATAAGAAACCTTTAGATGTAAGTTTATCCATGTAGAAAGAAAAAGAGGAAACGAAAAGTGAAGAGAAGAAAAGTGTCGATAAACATTCCGGAGAGGTCTGTCGGTAGAACGAAAAACGTAAAGAAAAAGAACCCCTACGAGAACTGGGGACGGAGGACACGTCACAGTATTTGGAGGTAGGTATCGAGAAGTCCGTGAGACAGATAGTCTAGCTTAGGGAACTTAGATAAACAGTGAAGGTAAAGGTGAAACATTCGCTAGACTAAATCCAGTATGGACGTACCAGACCACCAGAAGGGATGAAAGTTAAGTTCAGGCTTAAACCATTACTCAAGTACCAGACACGGTGTCAGTCGAGAGTCAGAACTAAAACGACTGACATATCTTGAAGAGGTAGAAACCGACGTTTCTTTTATTAGTTAGACTAAAGTCATAACTGGTAGATTACTACAGGTGCACATCTCAGAAGGGAACATAACAACCTTCTCCCACAAACGATACTGGTCACGTAAGAGAACGGTTTTGAGATAATCGGAAACGGGACAAGGTAAGACATAAGGTTCCGGTTTAAACGGACAATGAGGTCCATAAAGAACTGGAGGATGAAAAAGTAAGATCAGGGGATATTACTTTTCCTGTAGAAAAACCCCACAATCAAGATTTTCCACAACATACAAGATACAAGAAGTATCTTGGTAAGTTGAAGTCGAAGAAGTGGTAATGAACAACCCCGTATCTGAACCTAATGACACTATAACTTACCAAACGGAACCTTTGCTTGTCTCTAGTAAGACAGCAAAAACTCTAACGTAGGTTCATGACGTAAAGTCTGAGAAAACAACTGGTACTACCGATGAGGTAAAGAAGATTCCTTAAGAACGGTTGTCATCATCTATATTACTAGTATACTCAATTTAAGTGGGTAAGGTCAGGTAAAGGATTTAACAGACTAAGGATTTTACAAGTGAGAACGGTAGAGGATGAACTGGTGAAGGTTAAACGGAACTGAGTACCTGGATTGTAAGGTCCAAGAATACGTTATAACGAGAAATATCGTAGTCTGAAATAAAGGTAGTGGTCAGTGTACGTGTAGACCCACAACAAAAACGAAACCGAGGTAGATAAGTAAGAAAGACCTCAATAAAGAGGTGACTAGAGGTCATCGTGTAACCTGTGGATGGTTGGACCCCTCAAGTAGAAAGTCACAGGATAGAAAAACGGAAAGTATGACAAGTACCCCAAGAGTTCCTTTCATATGACTTCACCAAAAGGTAAGGAAAGAGGTCACCTGGTACAAAACAGTCTTCAGAGGTGGTAATCGGCAGGCAGAACCCACCGGGATGTGCCCGGATGACCCGGTGAACAATGGGTCACTCCCTCTTGTAGACAAAGGAGAAACCTCTTGAGATCTCCTTGTAGAGAAAAAAACCAGACCAAAACAAAAAAACTTTTTTTTTAAAAAAACTATTTATTTTCCTCTTATCCACTTTGTACCTTTAGTGGATTTACAGGCAACTATTTACTTACCTATTTCTTTCACCCCATGTATATATGTTACCTTAGGATGAGTCGGTACGTTTCTTACTTTATTACGGTAAACGTCGTTGCACCTACGTTGATCTCTAATAGCATGATTCACTCCATGCAGCCTTTCTCTTTCTGTTTATGGCATACGATAGTGAGTGTGTGCCTTAGATTTTGTACCGTGTTTATTTGTGTAGATGTTTTGTCTTTGTTGAAGTGTCTGTATCTGATATCTGAACACCAACGGTTCCCCCCCCCGCCACGGTCCCTTCCTGGTCTTCGAACCCTAATCGTCTACATTTCATAATGTATATATCCTACCTATCTGTCGTTCCAGAATGTCATATCGCGTCCTTTGACACAAGTTATACGGTACTATTTGGTATTACCTTTTCTTATATTTTTTCTTACAAATATACACACATTGACTCGATGAAACGATATGTCACCTCTACCCGTGTTGTAACATTTGGTTACTATGAAGTTAACCCGAAGGAACCACCGAGTCTACCACTTCTTAGACGGACACTACGTTCTCTGGACCCAAATTAGGGGCCCCACCCTTCTAGGGGACCTCCTCCTGTACCGTTGGGTGAGATCATAAGAACGGACCTCTTAGGGTACCTGTCACCTCGCACTGTCCAATGTGAGGTACCCCGACGTTTCACAGTCTGTACTGACTTACTAATTGTGAAAGTAAAAAAATGAAATTATTTTTTTTATTTCAAATTTTTTTTCTTAGTTCGTACACAGGACGGAAAAGATATAATGGACATGTAATTCCATTGTGTTATCAACTAATATACTTTTATAACATCGATAATTTACTCTATCATTATTATCTCAATTTTACGGTAATAAAACAATGGGGATTAGTTTATTATCGTTACTGGTAGTTACCGACAATTGTTTCGTTTTTTTTTTTTTTGTCGAACTGACCCCTTCTCTCTGTTCACCCGTAAGATATGGAGGACTCTCTTCCTGTGGTGTGAAGGGTGTTTCCCAGTAACGTTTGTTTATTGGTTCGTTTATTTCGGTAAGGACACCGGCTAGTTCGGTCTTCTAGATCGATGGTGGAACGTCTGGTATGTCCCCGACCTCTCTGTACCCCTTTTGTGTGTGTGTGTGTGTGTGTGTGTGTGAGTGTGTGTATGTGTGCGTGTGGTACCTCTACCTCGGTTGTTTAGGTCTGGTATCTTTTGACGTCCTGTTCATTGACCTAAGAAAGTGGTTCATCTCTCTCCTTGGATGTCTACTTTTCTCCGAGTTCTCTACACAGTCGGTTGACAACAAAACGTGTTATAAACCTAAAAGTAAACTTGTTCGATATTTTTACCGGGTATTCTTTAAATCCCATTAACCCTTGGGATTAACCTACAAATTTTTACTGTTAAAAATCCATCCAAGTACGATAATCTGAGATATGTAATTTTCTAAGAATGAACAACCTCTATAAAACACTTTATAAACGTCTATTTGATAATAGGAAAGGTCCTAAACTAGGGTCACCCGACCCCCCTACCCACGCTATGTCGTCTTTAACCCGACTGACGTCCCTTGGAGACTTCGACCCTCTATCCGTGGGCCTCCAGTAATATAATAATTAAACATAATGTAGTAAGGGAACTATGATTATACACTAACTTTTACAGGAAAAAATTTTCAGTTTTAACGATTCTTTCTGGACCTTCCGTGACAGGATATCCTGATCTCAAGTTCCCTGACTACAAAAAAGGGGTACTTTTGAAAAGGGCCGTACAACAGTAACTTTACGTCCTTTTAAACAGGACTTCCTTGTTTAAAGACTCCAGTCCATGGGACTTGTGTAAGTAACGTACTTTACTCCTCACCGGTTTGCTACCGAAGTCACGTCTTAATCCATTACTAACACTTTTTCCAGGAGAGGGAAACGTTACCGACCATTGAAGAAATTACATTAACAAGACTGAAAATATTGCGGACAACTCATTGTCGCGTAGAGATGTTTTGGAGTGAAACCTTACTCCCCTCGAAAACAATTTTATTTCTCTACAAACCCTTTACGTTACAAGCAAACCCAAACTTCGATTCACGACTCAGTTCACGACTAGCGACAGTCGAGGTCGTGACTGTCTTCGACGGAGACCCTGCCCGACTCCGCGGGGCGCGACACTGACTCCAGTCCCGGGGTCCACTCGGCTCCCGTCTCCTTCTTATGTCTTACCCCCAGACCCACAGTCAAATCGAGGTCTCGGGTACCCCCACCTCTGACCAGGTTTTTAAGGTACCGTGTTAAACTAGGGGTACAATGGGAGGACAAAGGACTTTGTCGTCATTAAAATGGAGACTACAATAGATCCGGATGCCTGGTGAGACCTACGGTTCAAGTCCCCGGGTAAGGGTAGGGGATCCCCTGGGGTTGGTGACGAGTTGGTGCACGGAACGTCGTACGGATGGACCGACCTGTGACCCGAGGGAGTGAACACGTAGTGGAGAGTGTCGGGACCTACGGGCCACTCCGGTTCAGTCCAATTCCTCGGAAGAACTCCCCCGGCCCCGAGTCGGGGTATAGTCTTTCTGTCTGGACTTGTGAGACCAGTGACGAAACAACACAGATAAATAGAGGTGCCGTTGCGACCCCATGGGTTCGTGACGGAACAAATGTCTGTCCTCTGATTCAAGTACCCTTGATCCAAGAATACGGCTCCGGTATCTGCTCCACCCGAAACTTGAGGTCCAGAAGTATGTTGGGGACCCCTGGCGTTGAGGACTTCGTTCTCCGGATCGTAGTCCTCGTCTGTCCCGACCTGTTCGACTTCGCCAGTGGTGGGACCACCTCTGCCGAGCCGGTGATAGAGTCGGTGGTGACGGAAGTCTGTAAGTCGTTTAAAAGGTACCACTCTTCCAGGTCTCGTTCGTACCTCCTGACACCCTTGAAGAGGGAGGTACATAGGTCGTAGCACGACCGGTGAACCTCCTGTGATCACTGGAGTTCGTAGAGGTCCCTCCCTGGAACCCTTTAATGATTGATGGACGAGGGTCCCTCTTCCGGGAGGTGCATCGTCAACGCAGAGAAGAACCACACTTATGGAAGTAACGTCCGTCAAAGATAGACGGGTCGTTACAACGGCTCGTACCATGTCCCTTCTCTACCCTGGTCGTCGAGTGGAGGCGGTCTGTCCACACGTCCGTCCACAGTTCGTGTGTACGTCCTTCAGGATTTTGTTAGTCCTACAGTCTTTGTAAGTGATCAATTACATTAAATTGAGACGAATATCAAATGAAAACTCTGGTCGACACAGACACGCCGAGAGACTAAATGTCAGCAGACAGTGTCCGATTCCCTCGAGTCTGAGTCGAGGGTCCCTACCTCTGTGTCTACGGGCTTCAGACCAGTCTAGACAAAAGTACGGTCCAGTACCGTCCTTCGGTGCGGTCTCCCATCTTGCCAAGTAGAATTTTGTGCCCGTGACCCCTGTGGTCCACTAGTGAAGCGACTTGGACGCGTCGTCTGATCTCTCCTCCGCTACGCCGGTGTAGTCGGATCACCCCTGGGTCCCAAAAGAAGACGACCAGGTCCCTGTCCTCTAACAGGACAACGAATAAGACAATCTCAGTTCCCGGTCCTTCACCTCCACCGGAACGACAAGAGCCGTGGGTACTGAGGGACGGGAGTCGAACAGACGGCCCGGCCGAGCTGAAGGACACCTCCTAGAGGACGGACCTGGCGGCGGTTGGTCATTCTCCTTGTCTCCGCTACGCCCTCCTCCACTGTTCGCACGTCCTCTATTTAGTCCTTGTCCTCTCAAGGCACCGGGTCCCTGGACCTGCGTAAAACTCTTCTACACCGGACACAGACGTGACGGGAGTGGTTTCTGACGTAAGTGAGACGAGTTGACAGGAGAGTAGTCTGTCGTCGTGGTTCATTTTTAGCAGTCCCTTAAGGAACCGGTAGGTCACCAATCCTGAGTCGTGAAAATGACGGCCCAAGTTAGGGACCAACCCTTTGATTCTAGGGCGTTTGGTGTGCATGTCGGTTTTTAATTTATTTATGTATTTTATTTTAGGTAAGAGTCCCTTCCATCCCCTCCCCTTTACCTTGTTCCACCAGTTTTCCGTTTTAGAAGTAAATATACTATTTATTCAGGATCTCTACAGTTACGTTGTCCTACTAACATAAAATGTGGAGACACACCATGTGTCCTTCGAACAACTCAGTTAGGATACTCAATAGTGTCCTCTTGAAAAAGGAACAGAAAAATAACGTAGACATTCTGTCACTTACGATCGACCTGAAGGACACCAGTAGTAAAGTGTTATATATATTTAGTTTGATAGTGCGACATGTATAATTTGAACGTGTCCCTACACACAGTCAATAAGGAGTCATTTTGACCTCCACCCCCCGTTCTTAGACGAAAGTCTTCCTACCGAACTGATCCTTCGTCTTCAAGCATAATATGTTTCGACCCCCGTTAACATTCTGAGACCCCCTACGACCGAAGATGAACCGGACACAGGTTACTGTGTGTAAAGGTCACAATCAGTCTGGATAGAGGTACTACGGGACTCTCAGTTCGACCGTTCCACCCCTACCAAGGATTTGAGTCAACTCAATTCTGAGGGGTCAACAAAAGCCGGAATGGTGGCAGGTGTAGACCCAGTGGACGAAGACTGGACCTCGTGCAAATGACTTAGAGGGTCCCGAAGTCAAACCCGTGAACTGGATCACTATCGAGTGATGAACCCTTTCGAAACCACCCAAGGTAGACCGAGGTATTAGGGGTGGGGTCGACCCGCCTGAGTCGGAACGACCGTACTCATCGTCCCACTGGGGTCTCCAGGCCCGAGGACCTGGTCTCCTTCCCTACCGGTCCAGAGTCACTCTTCCTGACGTCCACTCGTCACACCCCTGTCGGTCCGGTAGGACCCGTAGTCCTGACCCCGGACAGTACTCCCCGACCCCACGCCTCAAACGTCCTTTCCTCCTAAGACTTAGGGACCCTCTCTCCTTCGGGGGTGGACGTTAGGGATAGGACTATAAGGACCTGGTCTCGTACCCCAGGGTCGCGACTTCGACAAGTGACCCCGAGGATTTTAGGTACGAGTGTTTGGGTGTTGGTGTAGGTGGGTAGATATGAAACATCGAAGACCTGCACTTAAAGAAAAGATCCAGATTTCGTTCCATGTGCCCCCTGAAACCTCTCGAGAAGGTAAAGACCCGGAAGTAAGTCCCAGAACACTTTTTTAACCCAGTTTTCACTTACTTCCCTGAAGGGACCACCAGGTAACCGATTCTGAGACCCGAGGGTTACATCCCCAGGACCCAAACTAGAGACCAGTCCCTTTACCTAGGGTGTACGGTGTTGATTTTTATAGAACGTACGGTGTTGATTCTGGGTCGTGTCGGTTTTATTTATTTATATTTTTCACTTACTTTTCTCCGTAACTGTTTACTAGAAGTTATAAAGTACGACACGGTCCGCCGGACCGTGGTCGAAGATTGGGGGAAGTGGTGGCACCCCGTATGAGTCCAGACACCCTCCCCTCGAAACCTTTTTGGTCTGGTCCGGGTGCAGGTGTACCCAGAACCTGTGATCTCTTACACGTCATCTTAGTTCGAAAAGAAGACTTACGAGAGTCACCACCAAAGTCTGGTGGCGGAAAGGTTCGGGCACCGGGAGTCTAGACCCGCACTCCTTGTGTTAGAGATGAAACTCTTTAGGACCTCCGTGGTCGGTACGGTCCCAGTGTCCGCCCCCTCATTCGGACTCCGACACGATAGAAGATTAATCTTTTATTCCGTTTTGAATTCACAAAGCTTCATAAGAGTACACCCATCTGTCATCATGGATCAACATTAAATATTTGTATGTATTTGACCCCCACTATACTTTTTGACAATTTTTCTCCTCGAATGAGTGTTTGGGAGATTCCGGGTGAGTCTGTGCACAGGCGGTTCCTTTCCCGGGGGTGGGTAGTGTAGGTCCGAGCGAGGTCGATCTCCCTTGAACTCCAGTGAACGAGACTGGGAAGTAGAGGGTTTACTTTCCTAGTCTAGGTCTTTCTAATTCACTGGTTCCTCTTTGTAGACCAAACGACATCTTTGGTTTGATTTAGGTTTTGTGAACATACACATACACACAGACTTACCTACGTATACGCACACAGAGGCACACACAGACTTAGACACACACACAGACGTACACACACATACAGACACACATCTTGTTTTGGTCACAAGACACAATTCTTGTACCTTGGTAATAACTTTCTTTATTTGTTTTATAACAGAGATAGGCTGTTTTTCTCAGACCAATTCATTGGTGTACTACTGGACGACACACATTTAGTACAAGTGTTTCTCAAATATGAGTCTCTGTCTTTACAGGTAGAAAATTGTAAGTTCCAAATTTTCAGAGTGACTACCTTGCGTTAACACAGACTTTGACACTTCTTAAGGACGAGACGGGTATCCCTCGGAGAGACCCATGACCGTGTACCCACTGTAAAAACAGAACTTATGAAGAGACAGAAAACTGAAAGATATTCTTCATAATATGTCCTGTAAAAAATTTGACTTTTCTTTTACCCTTAAACATTGACCTCCAAACGTACCCTCGAAGGATTGGGTCTCGAGAAAGCCCACTGTGATGGGTACAGAGTGGAAGACCAGTCGAGTCGTCCACGAGGGTCCACGGGGCTCCGGTTCCGTCCCGACGGACGGATTGGACCGGAGAAGGAACATTTCAGGCTACAAGGCCAAGACGTAGTTCGAACCCAGACGTCAGGTTCCCACCGAGGTTCCAACTTTCATGGTAAAGACGACGGAAGGTGGAGGTGGGAGAGGGACGTGGTGGAGACACTGGTGTGTACCGTAGTGACATCCCGAAGTCCGAACCCTCGTTTGTCCGATGGGTTCTGTCGACTGGAGCTTGAGAAGAAGCAAATAAAGGGATTTCAGATGATACATGCCTACACTGTCAACCTGGTATTTCTTCCGTCTCTCGACTTCTTAACTACGAAAACTTGACACCACGACGTCTTCTGAGAACTCTCAGGGAACCTGACGTTCCTCTTGGTTGTTCAGACAGGATTTCCTTTAGTTGGGACCTATAAGTAACCTTCGTGACTACGACTTCGACTTTGAGGTTATGAAACCGGTGGACTCGTTTCTTGACTGAGGAACCTTTTCTGACACTACGACCCTTTCTAGCTTCCGCCCTCTTCTCCCCTACTGTGTCCTACTCTGTCAACCTACCGTAGTGACTGAATTACTTGTACTCAAACTCGTTCGATACCCTCTCTCACTTCCTGTTCCTTCGGACCACACGACGTCAGGTACTCCAGCGTTTCTCGACCTGTACTGATTCTCTGACTTGTAGTTTTCGGACCTCTTCGGTGTGTGGGTACCGAGACGACACTGAGAGTACCCGAACCCTGTGTGTCGGGTGGTCCCTCCCTCGTCAGGGGTGAGGACCGGGGTCCGGACGTCCCCTCTGACCCAAAAGGGAAATATCTTATCAATCTTTCACCGGTCCCGTCTACGGCCGGTGGACGACAGAGTTTTGACGTAGGAAAAGACTCCGGTAACCTTCACCCTTACACCTCAAAATACTCGATTTGGTGACGGTAGAAACGAGAAGGGAAGTGTTACACCTCCTTGAATGAGTCGTTCCCGGGTCGAGACAGGAAACAGTCAGTGGTGGCGGACAAGGTGGTCCCGAGGCGACCAGTTCCCTTCCGTTGTTCTTGGCGGAAGGACGATATAGTCGTCCCGAGTGGTCTCGCGTTTCTGGGACGCTATTATTTGTGGGAGTATGGTGACAACCCCCTCGTCTTTTCCTCAATTAAATTCACGGTTCCTTCAATAAACTTTGTTGAACCGGGTCCGACGAAACTCCTTTACACAGGTGACACAACCGGCGGGTAGGGCCAGTAGTCGTGTGTCGCCCTGTGGAGACCTGTGTCTCGGAGAATAACCAGGAGGAAAGTGCAGGTCTTTGAGTCTACGTAAACGTACCCCGACTAGTCCACTTACCCGAGGCCACCCCAAGGTCCATCTCGTCTCTGTCTGTGCGTCTCACAGCGATGTCCGTCACGCTCGTCGCGGACCGTACGAACCATCGTCCCTGACGCTGGAGGAGCACTCGCCCCGGGGGTCCACGACGAACGAGGGTCCCGAACTCCCGTCCCAACCCACATTTTCGACTCGACCTCGCAGGACCCAGGGCCCCACGTCCGTCTCCTCCCACACGTAAACGTGTCTTCCCACCCCGCGGTCCCCTCCTTTCCCTCCGTCCCAGACCCCTTTGACCCTCTACCGTGGACGGTCCTTCCCAACCTCCGGGCGGATCTTCTACCAAAGAGGTGCACGTACACACGTCACCCGTCCCGACTGGACCGGGTCCCTGCCAGTTCCGTTCTAAGTCTGGACCTCCCAGTCGCAGTGGGTCCGCGGACGATCATTGTGACTAAGAGGTGTGAGGTGGGGAACATAATAAAAGTACCCCGTGGACATAGAATCGTGTGTGTGACCCCCTGGATTGTCTTTAAGACAGTGTCCAGGAGTTCGACTTTCAGAACTTAGTTCCTCAACTGTTCTGACACGGGGGATTTCCGGAGGTTCCTTCCTAGGAAGGAGTGGAGGAAGTTGAAGAGTGTCGGAACGCACAGGGGACCGAAGACCGGTGTAGTGGAGGTAGAGACACCAGTGAGTGACCTAAAAGGGACAAGGAGACAGGTGAAGAATATTCCTCTGGTCAGTCGACCGGTGTAGTGGGGAAAGAGACACCAGTGAGTGACCACAGAGGGTCGAGGAGGCAGGAGAGGAACGTTCCTCTGGTCAGTGGGACCTACTACCAAGTGGGATTATTAGAGTAGACTGGGACTAGTGTAGACATTTCATGTAAGTGCCCGAGATGTCCAAACTGGGTCTTCTTTGTGTCGGTAGAAGCCCCCTCCGTGTTGGTAGCCGTCCTCGGGTCGTCCGGAGTCGTTCGGGAAGGTAAACTCTACACGACCAGACCTGTTCGTCTTCGACAGGGGCATGGAGGGATCAGTACGGGACTCGGGGTCCGACGTCTTGCACAGACGATAAACTTGGATGTTCAAGTTGGTCTCAATCTGAACCCTGGTCGTTCCCAGTCCGAGTCCCTAGACGACTCAAATAGTCATTATCCTGAGTGTTGGAAGAGAGGTGTTGAGGTCCAGTGTCTCTCGGAGACTGAGGAGATGGACGCACCGGTCCTGGGGAGTGTCGGGTGTACTCTGTTTCTGGACCTACGTGTTTAACGTTGATCCATGACGACGACAGGTAGGTGTGTACTTTTGAAGTTTATCAAATCAAAAACAGAATAGAAAATCGATCCTTTTTCTTCTCGGTCGAAGAACGAGAGGTCTCACACTGGGGTCGCACTGACCGTGGAGGACCTAAAGGGTTTCGTCTCCGTCCGTAAGGACCTCAGGTCTCGACCGTCGGTGTTCGAGTCCTTTACACCGTCGAACTTGTAGTGTTGACTCTCATAGTTCTTCTTTCGCGTTAAGATGGTGTACAAGAGCTTACAGGTTCTATGAGTTCACAAAGTCCACTCCGACTTTAACTACACACCTGTCCTCCCGAAGTATTTCAACCGCACTGGTCCTTCAGGACTGGATTTTCACTACCTCTGCTCACAGGAGGCCCGGTCTTTGTCTGGGACCCAGGAACAAGGTTGTTGAGGTCGAGAGGTCTCGATTACAGACGTAGGGGACCCGAAGGGAAGAGGACCTTCTCAGTCCTCGACTGTAGGGCCCCCGACGGGTTCAGTCATCCTTCACTCTCAGTCCCAGTGGGTTGGAACAGTCTCAGTGGATTGGGACGGTGCACCACCGTACCACCGGGTCATCCTGGTTCTTGGATCGTCTCGAGACGAGCGATTTCGTGTACCAGGTTGAAGGAGTGAGGGTCAAGTCGGGGAGTGAAGGGTGGACTATAAGGGGTTCAAACAGAGGGTTTGAATAGAGTCCCCGTCGTATACCCCAAGATTGGACTCCGTGTCCAGGTGACACTACATCGGGTGGGACCTGGATGCCTACCTCCACCTGCATCTCCAGTATAGGTCGGTCAGAGACCTCCTGCTTAGAGGCCGAGTGTGTGCCCCGACTCTACTTACATTAGTAGTCGGATTCTCTTTTCTTCGTCCTTTCGTTTGGACGGGTCAACAAGTGCTCCGAACATTTCGCATTCCGAGGAAGACGAACGGGCCCCTAAACCCGAAGGATACTTTGGTGTCTTGACGAACCTCGGGTCCCTCCAGAAGTTCACCGGGGCTCGAGGTCCGAAGGGACCAGTGTCCGATCCCTTTCACGTCTGGACGAACTCGAAAGACTTGTCCCACGTCTCTACAGACTCTCCGGTTCTCTGTATTTAGGATTGTCTAAAGGACAGTGAGGTGAAGGGACTACTCCTAGGTTTACGGTGTCGTATTTAGTGTGGGTGTACACGGCGATTCCTGTTGAGTCGGATTTTGTTAGGACAAGGTCGAAAAGGTCATAATAAACCGTTCGGAACCAGGGTCCGGTACATAAAAAATGTTCAAACGTCTAAAAAAAGTAAATAATTTGTCCTGTCAGAGCCACAAAACAGTTTATTCAGACCTAGATCGACGCATGAGTCGGGATTAGTTTGTACAATTTCCGTGGTTGTTGAGGATTTAAATTTTTTTGACGAAAGCAAATTTCATCGTCCGAAGGGACCACCGAGTCACCATTTCTCAGACGGACGTTACATCCTCTGGACCCAATCTAGGGACCCGGGCCTTCTAGATGACCTCCTCCCGTACCGTTGGGTGAGGTCATAAGAACGGATCTCTTAGGGTACCTGTCTCCTCGGACCGCCCGACGTCAGGTGTCGCAGTGGGTCTCAGTCTGTGCTGACTTCGTTGATTCGTCGTCGTCGTTATCGGTACAAAAAGTTTCAGTCACTTGGCGAGTTGGAAAAAAAAATTTCATTGTAAATACTTATAGGATGTCCTGGTCCTACGACTAAACCCCTTGGGACCCGAAGTGTGTAGTGTGGAGTTCATGGGATGTACTGGACATTTACCGAGTCCCACCCACTAACCTCGACAGACGTTCCAGACTGGGGGCTCAGAATTGGGTCTGTGGATCGTAGAACTCTGTGCACCTCTTCGGTCATAGGTATGAGTGCAGACACCATAACTCGACCCGCCCCTACCCTCTCTGTCGAGGGAGATAATCCGTAAGACTTCCACGTGACCTTTTCTTAGGCCAAAAGATATAAAGGTACTTGACCACAAATAAAGACGACAGTGGTTTTCTAGGTCGGTGTGGTCGGGACGAAGACGCACAAGAACGTCACCGGTGACGTCACAACCAGTCCGACCGAACCATACCTCCGTCAGTTTGACTGGAATTTGGAGTTCTTGGAAGACTAGTAGACTGGTGTTCGACCTTTGTACGGTTCTCAACCAGTCCGGAAGATTCTTACGGTTTCTTGAAGATCACTGGACGACGGGGACACTCGGTCGTCGTCCTTGACAGTCGGGATAGGACAGGGAAATAGGCCATTCACGGAGAAGAACAGTAACATGACAGTAGTGTTTAACAAACGAAAGACCAACACGCTTAGTACGTCAGAAATTAAAGGACCAAGAATAGAAAGAGGGGTGTGGGTCCTCTTCGTTCAGGCGCGGAGGTCGGTCGGAGTCGTCCCCAAATGAGACGACCCTTTCACCCAGGGTCCCTTGCGCGTGACTCGAGTACCTACTACACACAAGAGATGGACCCTGTACGCCGACTCTGCAAAAGGTAGGGACACCAGGAGTCCTTGATTCCGGGGTGAGTGAAGGGTCCCTACCCTTCCTCGCACCTCAGAAGCCCCGTCGAGAGGGTCGTTCCAGTCTGGGTCCCGACCCCGGGGTCCGGTCTCAAGGACGGGGTAAACGTGGAACGGAGACCCTGTCCCCGAAGGACCACCGAGTCTCCCATTTCGGAGACGGACGTTACCCCCTCTGGGCCCAAGCTAGGGACCCAGTCCTTCTAGGGGACCTCTTCCTTTACGTTGGGGAGGTCATAAGAACGGTCCTCTTAGGGTACCTACCTCCTCGGTCCATCCGATGTCAGGTGCCCCAGCGTTTCTCAACCTGTGCTGACTCGTTGAAGTGAAAGTGAAAAGTGAAAGTACGTAACCTCTTCCTTTACCGTTGGGTGAGGTCACAAGAACGGTCCTCTTAGGGTCCCTGTCTCCTCGGACGACCCGACGACAGATACCCCAGCGTGTCTCAGCCTGTGCTGACTTTGCTGAATCGTCGTCGTCGTCGTCGTGTGTATGTGTGCGATTGACACTCGTTTTTGAGGTTAAAAGTTCTCTTAGTCCTGGTTTTCTTTTTTTTTTTACGAAGAAAGTTTCGCACACACTCGACGTCGGAGTCGGAGTCCTTCGTCATTGACACGAGATGTAGGTCTGGGGAGACCTGGGGTAGGTGTCCTCCTCTTATCACCTCCCCTTTTCACTCGTTCGTTTCAGTTTCACAATCAGTGAGTCAGTACAGACTAAGAAATGTTGGGGTACCTGACATCGACCGGTCCGAGGACACAGGTACCCTACTTATGACCTCACACGTCGGTAAGGGAAGAGGTCTCCTAGAAGGGTGGAGTCCCTAGTTTGGGCCCAGAGGACGTAACGTCCACCTGAGAAATGGTAGACTCGGTGCTTCCACTGAACCCCACCCCCTCATTTCGACCCTACCACTGAGGTTCGTCCACCCACTTCGGTGAGGACCAGGAGACGTTCCTCTGAGTCTAGGTCGACCGACCGGAGCATCTCGTCTCGGTTCACCCGGGAGTGCATGGTTCTGGTGGAGACACAACGGGAGTCGGGTTGAAGCCCTTGTGAACAGTTAGTTTACTTCCTACCGTCTTGCGATGGAGGGTCCATGGTTCCGTCCTGTCTTCCTTTCTGTAAAGTAAATAGGACTTTGGACCCGGGATCGTTCTGCCAAGTCTCTGAACTGAGGAGGTGTCCGACGGAAGAGGTGAGCGACCCTGTTCGGGTCTACCGCGGCTCCACACAATGGACACCCGATGGACACGTCAGTGACCGGCCCAACTCTTCCCGGACGTGAACGGAATGACTGGACGACAGCGACAAAGTTTAAAGATACTAAACACTTGTTCTTGGAACCCCTCAGACTCCGATCAAGACCTGCACCCCGGCGTAACGAAAAGTCAACAGTGGATACTTCATCCCGCTACTAGACTATCGATTTACTCCCCCTCCCCCAGTTCAAGAAACGTCACGGTCCACATATCACTTTCCATAACCGAAAGTTATCGCAGAAAAGGAGGAAGAGACAAAAAAAGAAAAGACCCAAAGTATATTTTCTAGCCCTCGAAGGGTTACTCCATATATCAAGAAGTGAGATTTCCAAAGGAAAACCTCTCGACCCCTGGTTCTTGCACTCTTGGTAGGTGGGGACATCCCGGACCCGAACATAGGTGTAGGACCGTTGGTTCTGGTCGTCTTCATCTGTCTTATATTCGGGGGAGGGACACCCGGGACTCTGACCACCCTAAGGTCCAGTGCGTCGGGAAGAGAGTCGTGTGTTCATGATTACGGTTCCCTGGACCGGTGGGAGTCCAGAGGTTACCCTAAAAGGGTTGTTAAGGACCTTGACTCTTCAGTCACCCCTTCCAGTACCCATCTCATTCCAGTGACCGGACCGAGGTCTTTGCACCGGTGTCTATTCAGGGGACTCATCCTCGAGGGGTCCGGCGTTGCGGGTGTGTTGGGAGGGAGTCCTGAAGGCGAGCCTCGACGTCTCAAATCTCTTCGTCCCTCCACTGTCGGACCTGTTGCTTCCCACCCAGATGAGGTGGGGGTCTTCGACGACGGAACCGGAACCTCTATTCCGAAGACTCCTGTGTCGCACTCCGGGGGTCTGTGAAAGTTACTGTCCTCTCGTAGCGGGACGCCCTTGGTCCTACGCACGGTAGACGTCGAAGACCAAGAGCTATAATTAGTAGAAACGCCTATCTTTTCCCACGTCGGGAAAAGGTTCCCAGACGTAACACTGAAGTCGATTCCAAACAACAAATTTACAGACAAATAGGTAGCTAGTCAAAGAAGGTTAACGTCTGATTCTTTCTACCCGGTCCTAAATCCCTTATAATCTTAGCCAAATAAAAATAAAATAACATAAACAGACTACGTCCTCGGTAGTTGTCACTTCTAAACGAAACTTACGGTTTCTCACACCGACACTTCGAGAGTCGTGGGAGCAACCGTCCATACTGTGACCCCGTCCGATACCCCTACCGGCGTGCTCGGTGCCAGGACGAGAAGACCGCAGGAAGTACTCTGCCTGGGACACTCCTCGACCGGAGAGACCCACTCGCAGAGAAGAGACCTTTTCGGACTCGGGACTCGGTTCGGACAGTTCCGAGGAGGTCGACGTGTTTGTGTCCCAAGATTCTAGAGCTCCTGTGTCGATCTGGTGAGAGAGGTGTGGGTAGAGGTACGGGTAGGTGTGTTTTATATGCTTGTTGCTTGTTAGACTTTACTTTAGTTCTTTTGTTGAGTCAACTGTTGTCGTAGTTTCTCTTATTTTATAAATCTTCATGTAAGTGGGTTCCTCTACTTTCTGTACGTGTGACTTTTGATGTTTTGAACAGACTTTATTCTGTGTTTATTTACCTTTCTACAGGACACGAGGACCTAGCCTTTTGTTGTAAAAATTCTACAAATATGATGGGTCTTCCTAGATGTCTAAGTTGTGTTAGGGACAGTTTTAAGATTACCGTAAAAGAAGTCTTTATCTTTTAAAATAAGATTTAAAATATACCTTACTCCCTGTGACTTATCGGTTCTGTTAGAACTTTTTTCACCCTTCACAGTGTAAAAGACTAAAGTTTTGAACATTGTTTAGATATCGTTAGTTTTGTCACACTATTACCGTTATTCATCTTACCTCTCGGATCTTTACTTGGGTGTGTGTATTCTTGTGTCCCGAAAGTCGTTTCCACGGTTTTGGTAAGTTACCCTTTTCCTCTCAGAAAAGTTGTTTAACAATCCTTTTGACTTATAGGTGTATATATTCTTACTAACGGAACGGGATGTATATGTTAATAAAGTTTTACATAACTTATGGATTTTGATACTTTAAGAGAATCTTATTTTGTACGTCCCTTTCGAAGTACTGCACTATGAACCAGTACTAAAGAATCCACACTGGGGGTTTCGTGCCCGTTGCTTTCATTTTCATTTATTTAACCTGCTATAGTTCTACCTTTGGAAGATAGCTAGTCTCGTGTGTTGACTGTCACTCTACTGTTAGACACCTTTCCCTCTTTTACTAGTGTTTGTAATATAGACTATGCCCCAGTTATAGGTTTTACATATTTCTTGGAGAAGTTCAGTTGTTGTTATTTTGGGTTAATTTTTAACCCGGTTCCTGAACCTATCTGTAGAGAGGTTTCTTCTATATGTGGACTGGTTACCGTATATCTTTCTACGAGTTGTAGTGTTCAGCAATCCCTTTCCGCTTAGTTTTGGAGTGTAGGTACTCATGCCGATGATAAGGTTGTTTTTTTCTTTCTTTTTGTCTGATACTGTTCGGGACCTCTTCTACACCTTTTTTACCTTTGAACATCTAGTACCCTCCTTACAATTGCCACGTCGGTAGTATTTTTTAGTACATTATCAAGGAGTTTTGTAATTGAGAAGGGAGTATCGAGTCAAGCATTTCTTAGACGGACGTTACGCCCTCTGGACCCAAGTTGTGGACTCAACCCTTCTAGGGGACCTCTTCCTTTTCCGATAGGTGAGGTTATAAGACCGGACCTCTTAAGGTACCTGACATGTCGGGTATCCCAGTGTTTCTCAGTCTGTGCTGACTCGCTGAAAGCGAAAGTTTTGTGATTTTTAATTTAGTGTGTCGTTCGTAAAGAGTTGTTACACTTACCTACCATGATTCGGGATCTTAAGCGGACGGTTACGTCCTCTGTGTCCACGCTTCGAACCCAACCCTTCTACGGGACCTCTTCCCTTACCGTTGGGTGAGGTCATAAGAACGCACCCTTTAGGGTGCCTGTCTCCTTCGACCACCACCGTTCCCAAGCCTGTACTGACTCACTGATTTGGTGGTGGTGGTTCGGAATGACTCGACATGTGAAGTATTACCTCTTCTACCACTCTAAATACAATACGTACGAAACGGTGTTAAACTCTTTTATTTTCGATATTTATGTTTTTTTATTTTTTCTTTTAAGTGTATCTTCGGAACAGTAGATTCCTTTGAGTGTCACATCACCACTCAGCCTGTACTGGAGTCCGAGGCATGGAGCACCCGGTCCGGGAGACACCCGGGTCTTGGAAGGCTCCTGAGCCCCTCTGTCCCCTCCTACAGAGAGTCAACATCCGGACACTGGAGGGACGTGTGTTTTCTGGGAGGGAACATGGGTCCTCTTCCCTCCCTCTGGTGGGTCCACTGTGTGGACCCGAGGTCCATTCTTGAAGATTGTCCCCACTGACCGAAAGCCGAAGGTTTCAGTCGGAGAGTCTGAAGAGTCCCTTTCGGTCAGACGTCTACGCACAGGAGACGGGAAGTCAATACGCCAGTACTCGGTGTCGGAACTAGGACTACACGTCTCGAGACGTGACTCGTCACAGTGGAGACTTGACGTCCGACCTCTCGACTCCGAAGTGCTCCAATTCCGGACCGGTTCCGGTGTGTCAGTCACCGTCGTCTCCGCTCTCCTGGTCGGTAACCTAAGACAACCGACAAAGAACGAGGAGTTGTCTGTAGAGTGTAGAACCTCCGAATCGTGTTCCGGGTAAAAACAGTAGAGGGACCGAGTCGCCCCACCGACACGAGTCCTGCGGACAGGACCGGTGAGACCAAGAGGGTACACCAAAGTCAACATACACTCGTCTCGACCTCGGTGGTCTCCACACCGGTACTCCCCTAGAGAAAGGGAGAGGTCTAAACCCCGGGTGGAAGAGGTGTCCGGAGGGACGTGTCGGAGAGGACACCGGAGGGGTCGTCCCACCGAGTCCCCAGGGTCCTCGTTCCCGAAGTGCGTAGGGAATTTTCCGTCCAGACCTTGTCGTCCCGGAGTGGTGACGGTTCGGGGTGCCCAGTCTCACTCAGTCTTGGGTCGGGTCTAAGGTGGGTCACCCCTGGTGCGCTCCCGCACTTGAGACCCTCCACACGAAGGGACGCCGGGGAAACCATTGACCAGGGGTGGGGAGGTCGTCGACGCCGGGACCGGACCTCCCGCCGCGGACGGGACCCCTTGGCCCTCGGAGTGGAGGAGGTGACCCGGACGTCCTCCACCGCCTCTCTCCACCAGGAAAGGGAGCCGGACCGCCAGAAGGACAAAAGAAGAGGTCGACGTGACTACTGTTCTGTTTGTTCTTGGTCACGCTCTAAACAGACGCCAGTGTTCGTCGTCCGTTTGAGGTCGGTGACTCGGTAGGGTAGGGAGTAGAACGACCCACACGACAGTTCCCCGGGGGGGGTCCTTCGTACCGCTAGTACCACTTACTCCCTCGGAGGGGCGGGGTGCTGTCCGAGGAGCCGTTCCCGGCTCTTGTTCCTCACCCCTTTTGTGCTCCCCTCCTGGGCTCGCCACACGGGTCGGGGGTCGGGGTGTTCGCAAGGATCCTTCACTGTACACCCTCCCCGAACAGGTGTCGGTCCGAGACGGACACCCTCTTTCTCTCCCCTGCAGGGGAGCTCCTCCCCTGGCCCTTACTTCCTACTTACTCTCCCTCCGGACTTAGGTAGTCCCGTCCTTCCCGCACACCCCGGTTTCGGAACTTGTACCCATGCTCGCGGGTCCATCTGTGGAAGGGAGGTAAGAGACAAAGGACCCTTCCGGTTCCTCTCCGGACAGACTTGGGCGGGAGCGAGACAGAAACCCGTTCCCTAAGGAAGGAGTACTCCGACGTCCCATCCACATTCGCCGACCCTTGGGAGACAGTGCACAGTTTAAATTTTCCCGACTCCCTAAAGGGACTACTAGGTCACCGATTCTGACACACAAGGAATACGTCCCCCGTCAGGCCTCCTTGTCAGTTAACACCCTTCCAAACTCCCCCCAACTCCGCTCCCTTGACGGAAAGACAGCGTCAGAAGTATCCAGGGTCAGTAGCAAGATCGAAGGACCAGAGACAGACTCCAGTCTACATCTAAGAGTCCGATTATAAAGAACCGGTTTTCAGTAGTGGGTTGGGTCTCAGTCGGACTAATCTGGTCAAACGTAACAAATACTAGAGTCAAGTCAAGTCAAGTCAGCGAGTCAGCACAGACTGAGAAACGTTGGGGTACTTAGCGTCGTGCGGTCCGGAGGGACAGGTAGCGGTTGAGGACCTCAAGTGAGTCTGAGTGTAGGTAGCTCAGCCACTACGGTAGGTCGGTAGAGTAGGAGACAGCAGGGGAAGAGGAGGACGGGGGTTAGGGAGGGTCGTAGTTTCAGAAAAGGTTACTCAGTTGTGAAGAGTACTCCACCGGTTTCATGACCTCGAAGTCGAAATCGTAGTAAGGAAGGTTTCTTTAGGGTCCCAACTAGAGGAAAAGTTACCTGACCAACCTAGAGGAACGTCAGGATCCCTGAGAGTTCTCAGAAGAGGTTGTGGTGTCAAGTTTTCGTAGTTAAGAAGCCGCGAGTCGGAAGAAGTGTCAGGTTGAGAGTGTAGGTATGTGTTGGTGTCCTTTTTGGTAACGGAACTGATCTGTCTGGAATCAGCCGTTTCATTACAGAGAGGAAAACTTATATGATAGATCCAATCAGTATTCAAAAGAAGATTCCTCATTCTCAGAAAATTAAAGTACCGACATCAGTGGTAGACGTCACTAAAACCTCGGGGTTTTTTATTTCAGACTGTGACAAATACTAGATTGGGTTATTATTGTTATTATGAATTTTTTTTTTTTTTTGTGGGAAATCCGTAGGTCTGTTCGTTGAAACGTTTTAGTTACGATTTTTACAGTCTCGTTGAAACGTTTTGAGTGTGATCCTTATAAAGGGCGTAGAGGTGGGTAGACGACTCCCGAAGGCCCACACACCGGTGTCGTCGGAGTGGACCGAGTAGACTCAGAGGTCTGTTTGACAGACCAAAGACTCGGAGAGTCCGAAAAGTCCTGTGGGTCGACTCCGACTTCGGGTCTCAGCGGGGGTCCACTTTCCCCTCTTGACCCGAAGATCCCCCTGTACCTACTTCTACAGGAAAAATACAGAGGACCGTTCAGGTGACCGGACTGCCGATGTTGCGACAGTCAAGGGTTTCGGTAGACTCCTAGGGGTCAGTGAACCTCAGTCTAGTTCTTCTCTCTTGTGAGTCTCGGGGACTCGTCGGTACCCGTCGGTTCACCCGGACGTCCACTATTTTTACGTCCGTGTTACCACCGAGTCTACCACTTCTTAGGCAGACGTTATGTCCTCTGGGCCCAAACTAGGGACCCGGTCCTTCTAGGGGACCTCTTCCTTTACCGTTTGGAGAGGTCATAAGAACCGACCTCTTAAATTTCCTGTCTCTTCGGACCACCCGATGTCAGGTGTCCCACCGTTTCTCAACTTGTGGTAACTCGTGGATTGTGTATGTGGAATAAGAGAGAGACGAACTGGAATAGCATATTTGGTTTTCGGCTCTGTGTGTAAACTCCATACTAGTCGTGTTGTCGGTCCTCACTCAATCTTTTATTCTGGTAAATCCCCACGATCAGTACGGGTGGCTTCCCAAGAGCATTGTTCCCTGGCCAATCTACCATAAAGTCTTGAGCCTTCGGTGTCACCGGACCAGAGGACGCGTGTGTCCATCCTCGTGGTCCTTACAGGAGACACCGAAAATACGCCTCCGACCACATCCCATGTGTGGAGAGGGGGACCGAAAAGACAGAGGACTAAAAGTACGAGCCACCCGACACAGGACCGACTAGGTACACAGTAGTGTGACCGACAACATCTGTGTGTCTGGGAACACGTACAACCCCTTTTCTTTTTCTTTTCTTTCTATCACTATTCAGTACAGGCTGAGAACGCTGACGTACATGACATCAGGCGGTTCGAGGAGACAGGTACTCTAAGAGGTCCGTTCTTAAGACCTCACGCATCGGAAAGGGAAGAGGTCCTCTACAAGGGTTGGGTCATTGACTTGGGTCCAGAGGACGTAACACGTGTCTACGGAAGGACTGACTCGACACGTCCTTCGAACACGTGCACCCCTGTCTTGTTCTTTCTAGGGTTGTCCGCGTGGACGGGACGCTCGCGTCACTCGTGAAAGACAGGACTGCCTACGACGGTCAACGGGGTTTACTGTCAACACTACGGGCCTGACGGTCGAGTCGAGACAGGGGACCCCTACTTCGGAAGAGCATCCAGGACTGGATGCTGTACTTCGTGCTGGAGGAGTAGAGTAGTGTCAAGGGCAGAAGAAGACACACATTCTCCACTAATCAGGAGACGGAGATAGACGAGACAGGTAGTCGATACCCTCCCAGCCAGAAAAGTAGTGGGTACACAGTTCCACTTTATACTTCACTTCTTTGATAGGGGAAATTTAGACAAAATTTCATAAATAAATAAACTGACAAGGCCCAGAATCGACATCGTACACCCTAGGAAGAGAAATCAACACCATACACCTTAGATCAAGGGAGTGGTCCCCTAGTTTAAACCCGGGGGGGGTGTAACTCTTACGTCTCAGGATCGGTGACCTGATAGTCCCTCCAGGGGAAATTTAAACTATAACTACGTTTACAGTAAGTGTGAACAATTAAGAAAAACTCAACATTAGTAGAACAAAATCTTATACTAATGACATGTATCAAACGCATCTTAAGAAAATACCGGGGGACTTGGAATCGGTACAAAGAGAGGAAATGAGGTATCAATGGATAAAAATATTGAGAGGGTATAAAAGAAGATCATCAAAGTACCAAATTAAGAATCCCCCAACCACAAAATGTAAATTTTTTGAAATTAAGTCGGGTTATCTTAAAATGTCGGTGAACAAGAATCGAGACGGGAGTGTCCAAGAAACACCCAAGAGGGGAAGAGAGAGAGAGAGAGAGAGAGAGGTACCAAACATAAAACACGAAAGAAACGAAACCCACGTACCCAACGAAGACTAACAAAGTTTTAACACCTAAAACAAAGACCAAGTAGAACAACCAAGACCGAGACAACGAGATACTCCCCGTCCTACTCTAAATTGACAGGTCAACGTCTTGGTGAAAGTGTAGGGAGGGATTGGGTTAAAAATGACGAACACAATAATAAAAAAAATTGCGAAGACTCAAAGTGAAGATTAAATTTATACTTGACTACAAGAATCGAAAACTTCTAAAGAAAGTTTGGGGTCCTAAGTCGTGTCACTAAAGTCTCTACAAACTGAACATTGGTCCTTGGGTGTCCAACAAATAAACTTTCCTTTTAGGGTTTTACATGAAAATTTTTTACATTTTGACCCTCCGTACTCGGTAATACCGTATTTGGCTTACTGGAGTACAATAATCGACCCTCCCCAGGAGCCATAGTCTATAAGGTCCTTTGTCGCGACCGGGTCAGAGGAGGGGTCACTCCGCTAGAGTCCCTAAGACTCAGGTAAGCTCGACTCGCAGTAGAACACCCCTGGTCTGTGGGGCCCCCAGGGTAGGTGACTTAAGGGACTGGGGGGTCGGGGGTCGAACCGCCGAAACTCAGTAGGATTCTCTCGAAGTAGTGGTACGACGGGACACCGGGCGTCTCCCCTCCTTAAGCCCTTGTGACGTGATTTGTTCCCGGGACGGGAAGACAATGCCTCCGGGTCTGGCGTTTACGAACGACCTTCTGCCAGTGTCCTTCGGGAAAGGGAAGGGAGGTAGCCTGTCGTCGAGACCAGGTCCCGGTCGAGTTTGGACACCTATGCGCGACTCATAGACGCAGGACCCGTGTCCACTGTTTCTGTCATCCCGCACGGGACACAGGACCCGAGTGTCACAAAACTCTTGTCTGTGAACTCATTCTCTGATTTCCGGTTTCCCGTCGTCGTCCACGCCCCGTCCCTGTGAGACGAAGGTCCCCTGTGAGACGAAGGTCCCCTGTGACTCCTACTTCCCATGGGTCCCGGGTCCTCCGTCTACTGGTCCAACCCCTACCGTCGAGGAGACAGGGACGGTACGAGGTTCGCGTCCGTGGGGGTGGGCCTGTGACAGGGGACGAAGGATATCGGGGACAACCTAGGAACTGTGACCTGGGATCTTCTTTCGTGAGTGTACCGGAGTCGATGGGGTTTAGGAGGAAAGGGCTCTCAGGGAGCGGAGACGGGGTGTCGGTCCCGCTCAGGTACGCCTTGTATCGTAGGTACGGACGTGGCCGGTGGGGTCACGTAACTAGTCATGGACGACACTGTGTGATACCTGGGTCGCTACTCGTTTTACCCGGTGACGGACGGAACCCGAGTGGAAGGGCACTCTGTTGTTGTACAGCGATCTGCACCCACACTCTAGCCCATCCGTTCGTGACACTTGTTTTTACACTTTTCCGTCTCCCGAGGTCTCCTGACCGGTGACTACAAAACCCGTCTCACCACCCCTTCCGGACTCCTCCACCGTACACCCGACATCCACAGGTCTCCGTTGTCTCGTCCGAACTGAAGAATCTCATTCCTCGTTTCGAACGACTTTCTTGATTCAAGGACGGAGAAGCTTAACTCAGAATACTCTATGACCCGAAGGATTCGTCCTCTACCAGTGTCTCGCACCCGGTCGGTGTTCTTCTGTGAACCCCTGCCCGGAATCCAGTCGTCTGCGGGTAGGTCCCTTATCCGGTCTCGTCGTGATGACCGGTCTGAGGTTTGGTCGGTCACGTCCCACGACGGACCGGTCCCGTCGGGCGGTCGGACCCACCTCCTTCCAGGAGCCTTCCGGAAGCGTCCTTGTACTGTCACTCTGAAGGTTCCAGTAGGACTGGGAATCATCAGTCTGGACATTTATAAACGACCTGTTCGTTTACGGTCCGAAAAGAGGAAAGAAGGTCTTGTGTACGAAGGAGGTGACGTCGGGTAGTCCTTCTCTGTTTCAGGTGTGGTCGAGTTGTGGTACATGCCACGATTGAAAATGGCCAAAGACCATCGTCTTACTCGGTTCTTTTGGACCGGGGACACTTCCTTACCCCAGGGAACACGGAGGTACCGTCCTTAATACTCGGGGTTTAAAGACAGGGGAATTTATCACTACGGGAAGACCTACCAGTCTACAGATTATAGAGGGAGAAGACCCTCTATAAAAGGGTCTTCTATATAAAGGGTGAAACGGACTTAAGAAATAAAATCGTAAATGAATAGTATACTAGTTCTTCGAGAAAAGGATTTGTATTGTCAGGACTAAAAGAATGTAGTTTTAAGGCTTCGTCCTTTTCCATAGTAGAGACGATTCACTAGTCCTTTTTGGAATCTTCTGAACCGTAGTTGGTCCTCCCAAGGAGGTCGCACACCCCTGTGGTCGACAGTCGGTCCCAACGTTCGCACGCGTACGCACGAAGGATCCTTCCTCCCTGTGTCCTCAGGTCTACTTTCCCTAGAAAGGTCCCTGTCTTGTGGTGTTCGAGTCCCGTAGAACGCCCACCCCTTGGCCCGGTCGGGTCCCCCGTGGTCGGAGTGTGGGTTTGGGGTCTACGAAGACCTCGTTTCGTTACACAGGTGGCGTAGTGTAGAGAAGAAGTTTTGCCCGAACCAGTTTCAGACGAGGTAACTCGTTTCAGGAAACGTCACGAGACCCCCTATGTTTTTCAAGGAACCGACCTCTTCAAACCCTTTGTGTGTAAGAGACCCATTCTCTCGGTCGAGGGTGGACTCGGAGTAAGTCCGAGGAACCTTTAGGGGAGGGTCCGACTTTAGGGTAACGGGGTGGTGTCGACGGTGGGGGACACTGAGTGTGACGCTGGATCTACGACGAGGCCTCCCCGAGGTTTGTGGGAGAGTCGTCTCGGTCTCTCGTCTGGTCGTGGATCCCCCTCCGAACTGGACTGTCGTCCCGAATCCTCCTTTTATACTGTGTCTGTTGGCTGTAGAGAGGGTTGTAGGTCCCCACCGGGGACTAGGAGCCTTATATGACCCCCGGTCCTTCCGGAATTCCTCTGAGGACATCGTCCTGTACACCCTCCACTGTCCCAATCCCAGCTCCCGTGCCGTCCACCCTTTCTCGACCGACCCTCTCGAGTACACGATGGATACACGGGCTCTCGGTCCCCGTGGTCGTCTACCCGTCTCTGTCACATCCTCGGAGAAGACGTCGCAGCACCCCACGTCCCCCCTCGAGATACCAGGTAAACTGGACTGCGACGTGGTGTACTCCCGAAAGGACCACCGAGTCGTCATTTCTTCCACGGACGGTCACGTACTCTACGTCCTCTACACCCAAGTTAGGGACTCAGTCTTTCTAGGGGACCTCGTCCTTTACCGTCGGGTGAGGTCCTAAGGACGGTCTTTTTTTTTAGAGTGCCTGTCTCCTCGGACCACCCGATGTCAGGTGCCCCAGCGTCTCTCAGTCTGCGCTGACTCGCACGTACGCACTCTCGTTTTCGTGTCTTTTTTCTCTCTTTCAGTTTAATCTAATTTCAGGTTCGCTCTTGTGGAATAAGTTCTTTTGTCTTTGCGTGTTAAACAAGTGTTCTTTTTCAGAGGTAATTTTTACGAAACTGTCTCTACCCTTTCAAGCTAGATTTACTTTTGACCTGAATACTTTTGGTCTAAAAATTACTCATTACTTATTGCTAACAAAATAGATCAGACAATGCATAATTACCGTCTATATTCAACCAACAGAAAGTAAACTTGGTAAAACTCAGTACAGAGACTAAGGGACCTTTTCCTGTGTCCTACTGGTGCTACTCAGTCGGTCAGGGAGAGATGTTAGGTACTGTTGGATGACGACACAGGTGTAGGTCGGTCGTAAGGTGTCTACACACTATTTGCAGTGACCTGTTTCTTTTCGTGAGAAGGTTCTGGAGTTTCTTCAGTATCTAGGAAGAGTTTGACCGAGAAATAGGACCTACTAGTCCAACAAACAGTTACCGAGAACGTGAAGAGTCTTCGGTCTTCAGACTCGAGCTCGAACGGAATAATCTCGGTTCAACGGATGGTCGTCTCGGTTTTAGTTGGGTTTCATTAGTCGTACTTGAACAGGTAAGTCTGGTGTGTCTAAGTGTTTTAGAAGGAGAGTTCTGGGTCCCTTGTAGACGAGGTCGATTAGTTCGGTAGTCAAATTCCCGTGTGTGACTGGGGGTTGGGGTTGGGGCCGTAATAGTGACAAAAAGGACAGAAAAGAGGTGACAGAGGAAGGACCGAACCCCTGTGTCGTCCAGACTCCCCTGCCTATCGGTGACTCCCAGTCCCGGACCCGACCCCGAACCGGTCTCCGACACTCCTGTACCCATCCTCTCTTGTAAGACCTTTCTTTTCGTTCCTTTGTGTAAATAGTCCACCTTAGTGTTTCCGGTTTCTCTTTATGTTTCTTTCTTAAAACACACTTAATACCCGTCTAACGTTGGGTGAGGTCATAAGAACGAACCTTTTAACGTTCCTGTCTCCTCGGACCACCCGATGTCAGGTGTCCTAGTGTTTCTCAGTCTGTGTTGACGTGTGTGTGTGTACGCACACGCACGCGTGTGTGCGTCCTCTATTCGTAGGTAAGAGTAGTTAGAAGAGGGAGAGCAAAGGGGGCAGTGGGGACTGGTCCGTAGGTCGTTTATCAGTTCCTAGTTTCACGGAGGACCAGATACCAAGCCCTCTTCGTCGCAACGGTCTCACCTCGACACTCGAAAAGGAGGACACTCGTGACCCCACGATGAAATGTTCGTACAGTTACTCCGAGGAGGAAGTTGAGTAAGGTTCGTCTCCTCAGCCTAACCCGGGACCTTAGAGGACTCCCAGTGAGGTCCCCTGTACCTACGGCCGAGGTACAGTCCACGTTAAGACTCTCAGGTAAGGAGGACAGGGTGACTAAGAGAGGAGAGGTTTCCTGTTAGCGACCACACCGGTCAGGACGTCTCAAGTTCACTGGGCCATCCCTTCCTGGTTCAGGACCTCAGTGGTACGGGCACTATTCGGGTTTCCGGGACATGTATTGTTGGTCGACCCCAGTCAGGGCCCTGGGTAAGCTGTTGTCTTGTGTCTGTAGGGAAAACACTAGGTGAGAAAAAAAAATTAATTTGAAAAAACAAAATATATCCCTGTATCGGCTAATTGTTACGACACTATCAAAGTCCACCTGTCGTTTCCCTAAGTCGGTATGTATATGTTCATAGGTAAGAGGGGGTCTAAGGGGAGGGTAGGTCCGACAGTGGATTGTGACTCGTCTCGAGGGACTCGATGTGTCATCCGGGAACAACGAATAGGTAAAATCTATCTCGTCACACATGTACAGGTAGGGTTTGAGAAGTTGACAGGGAAGGGGGTAGGAAGGGGGACCGTAGGTATCCAAACGAGAGGTCCAGACACTCAGACAAAGATCAAATATTCAAGTAACCATACTAAAGAAAAATCTAAGGTGTATATTTCAGACAGTACTAGGTAAGATTGAGACCTATTTTAAGAAGGCTAGAGGTTCGACTCCTGACCGGTCCTGACTCTGACGTTCCTTTCAGGGACCGGGGGTAATGTTACACGAAGGGACTGAGTCCCTCCTCTTTTCTTTAGAACCCGTGTCGACCTCCGATACACCCCGTCCCTCGGGACACCCCTTCGGAAGGGGTCTTATTTTAGGTCTTATAAGAGATCTTGTACGGGGTCCCGACAGGCTAACGAGTGGACCTCGAGAAGAGAGATGGATTGGGGAGGAATGCCTTTGACGTGTACCCCAAGTAACTTGTTGTCACTTGGGGCCCGCGGGTCTCAAGTCGAACACAGTACAAGGGTGAGACTAACCCTTTAGTCTTCGTCCTCCCGTACACGAGACTGAGCAAAATCTGTCTAAAGAAAATTTCATCAGTGTTGAATCTTTTTGAGATGTGGACACGAGCATCCCAGGACCTACCGAAATTCTACCTACTTCATTTGTACGATTGAATCTTCCTTGAAGAGTTCCATAGTATATACTTTTTCGTGTAGCACCAACCCAAAATGTCACACTAAAATAATGGTGTCATTGTGTGTACGAGTGTGAGTATGGGTGTGGTTATGGGTCTTTTCGGGTGTCTCAAAGACCCA
Organism: Capra ibex; assembly: GCA_006410555.1. Lineage (NCBI taxonomy): Eukaryota > Metazoa > Chordata > Mammalia > Artiodactyla > Bovidae > Capra > Capra ibex. The sequence goes on from SJYO01045292.1 coordinate 36,009,461, forward strand.
CCACGACAAATTCCCTTAAACACCTGTCACATAACCAAAACGAACAGACGTAACGATTATACGGAGAACTGTTTACACACAGTTAATCACTTATTAAGTAAAAAATTTATTTGTCCTGGTTCACATCCAGAAAAAAGAATGGACAATTTCTCCAATTTAAACTCAGTAGTTCTTGTAAGTAAACAGACTCTCTAACTGGGGGGTGGAGAGCCTATTGGGGAGGGACCCTATTAGGGGGACTGGGGTTCGGGGCGCTATAGAGACACTACCCTACAAACCCGGGTACTTCGGGACATGACATAGACCTCGGGTCACTAACTGCTGAGACTGTTGCCACTGCCCCATTGTGTACTTGGCCTTCAACGACCAGGGGGGACCCTGGAGCCCACACAGACGTGTCAGTCCCGAGGACCGAAGTAGAGGGAGAACGACGCCTCTACAGTCTTCGGTTCCGACCTCAGACTACGTTACTACCCACCATCAGTGGGTCCCGACATCCGAACCAGCAGTTTTGTGTTCGTCGTTGGTCTTTTCGTCGTGGTTCCTTTCCGACGTCCTGACTGAGGTGACTCAGTCTCCTCACTCACTGTGGCATCCCTACCTCGCGAGTGGGGTCCTCGATGACAGTGCACAGCGGTACTTGTGGCGGACCGAAAGTTGTGGAGCAACGAGTTACTCCCTCACTGGAGTCGGGTTGGGGACGGGTCACCCCAGTAAAGGAGACGTTGGACGGACTGACCACCAATACGTCGAAGGAGAACGTACGAAGACCTCTGTCCCATGAGTGGTGGCACACACTTTCCTCTCGTTGAACTACCGACGTAGACATCTTTCTGACAGGACATTGTCGGTAGGAGTCAGACGGTCCCCCAGCCAAGTCACGACGACGACAACGGGTAAAGGGAGGGGGTCCCTGTGAGTCCAGAAACGGTGTCGCTGTGGACGAAGGTCCGGAGGTCACCGGGGTGTACCTGTAGGGTGTAAGGGACTTCAAAACCTAACCCACCACTCTCCGGTTCCCCACCCTGGAATCTCCCTGATCCTGGTTGGTGTCCCTGGACCCCTCTCCGACGGGGTTCACGTCGGGGAGTCGTCGGGGGACATGACGTCAGACACGGGGACTGAGGGGAGGGGTTCGTACCGGGACGAGTCGGTCGGTCTCCGGAGGGACTCCCCGTACGACCCCCAGACATTGTGGGGTTCAGTCCTCTGCCACCTGCACTCACACAGGACCCCTCCCCCGTCAGGGTCTTCCATCAGACGTACGAAGCCCTCCCGACCCTGGTGAGTGGGAAGTGGAGCAAGGAACGGACTGGGGGTCGGGAGCGAGGACGAGGGGGTTAGTGGGGGTTCGATTTCCCAGGGGGGTAAGACCGAGTCGTTGACAACCGATTTACTCATTTACCCTACCTCTACGTCTACATCTGTCGTCTGAACACCTGCGTCACCCCTTTCTTTTCTCACCCTGTCTACCTCTTTCATCGTAATTGTACATGTGGTGGCACACACTTTTTGAGTTGGCCACTCCTCAACGACATGTTGTGCCCTCGAGAGACACTACCGGATCTCCCACGCTACCCCCCTCCCCTCCTTCCGAGTTCTCCCTCCCCGATATACATATTAATGCCGACTAAGTGTAACGATAGGCCGTCTTTGGTTGTGTCGTGACATTTCGTTAAAAGGAAGTTAATTTTTTATTTAATTTTTATTTATTTACTCACTTACTAGGTTGGGCTCTGGTTGCAGCAATGGATCCTTTGTCCAATAGGGTCTGTCCGAGGGCGGACGTGGTCGCGAGTGCCCAGGTCTGTACTCAGTGGTGGAGGTCCGTCTCTCCGGTCAGATTCCGAGTGTCAGGGTCGACGTTCAATCGAGTGATAGGACCGGACAAAGACTGGGGTTCCAGTGGGAGAGCCGTGGCAAACCAGTAACTCTGGGTGTGGACCCCCTCTGTTCGGACCAAAAGTACATTCTGGGCGTGGACCCCCTCTTCTTAGACCGTTCTAAGTGTCGTGTAAGGGACAGTAGAGTCGAGGAGAAGGATAAAGGACACGGGATCTTTCTCCAGGTATATCAGTTTCGACACCAAAAAGGTCATCAGTACTTACCTACACTGTCAACCTGGTATTTTTACCGACTCGTGACTTCTTGACTACGAAAATTTTGACACCACGACCCCTTCTGAGAACGCTCAGGGAACCTGTCGTTCTTCTAGTTTGGTCAATTAGGCTTTCCTTTAGTCAGGACATATAAGTAAAAATTCCTGACTACGACTTCGACTTGGGGGTTAGAAACCGGTGGACTAAACTTCTCTACTGAGTAAACTTTTCTGGGACTACGAACCTTTCTGACTTCCGTCCTCCTCTTCCCCTACTGTCTCCTACTCTACCAACCTACCGTAGTAGTTAAGTTACTTGTACTCAAACTCGTTCGATGTCCTCTTTCCTGTCCTGTCCCTTCGAACCGCACGACGTCAGGGACCCCAGTGTTTCTCAACCTGTACTGTTTCTGAGTTGTTGTTCTCTCTTCTCCCACGAAAAACCCAAAGGTCGAGACTTCGAAGGTATAAACGTAGTTATAACGAGTGTGTGATCTCGCAGACGTCCTTCGGCCGGACCCCGCCCCTGAACGTCCCGGGTGGGAGGAGGACACCCGGAGGGTAGGGGGAGACCGTCCCGGTCGAGACCAGGAGCCTTAGGACAAGTTGTGGTCGAAGTTCGAAGAGGAGGTCAGAGACCTAGACGAGTCTCTCCTCGACTTGGAAGTTTTGACGTCGACTCAGGTGAGATCACCCAAGTAGGTCCTCCTCACACCCACACCGGAGTCTAGGCGCTTTGTGCTAGTTCCCCGAAGTATCCGGGTCCCCACTGACAGGGGAGGGGGTAAAAGGCAGTCGGTGTTGTGGGTCCGAGTTCGCCGTCCCTGGTGTGTCCCACGGTCACTACACCCCTCAGGAGGAAGGTCGAGTCTAGAGTCTCGCTTGGGAGTAGAGGTGACTTCCTCTGTGATCGGTTTAGCCCTGACTCCGGTCCCTGTAATAGTGTCCGGTAGACAAGACTCCCTACTATTCCTGTGTCTCGTTTCCGTCTCGGAGGGGAGTCGGTGGGCTCCCAGGAGGTGACGAAACGACAAGAACTTCTGGGACTGGTCCCAGAGCACACGGTTGCGGGTCTTTCTCGGTGAGGGAGATGTCCTTCGCGAACGAGTCCCGAGTAAATCCTGACAGGAGTGGACCCCGTCAGTGACGCACAGTGGGAGACTGTGTCAGGGGGTAGAGTCCCCATACCCCCACCCCCCCTCGGAGCGCCAGTAGTCCCACCGACAGACCGGACTCACCTGAGACTCCAGTGAATCGACTCCGACAGTGAGAATCGGTTTTCGTGTCTGAGAACACAGTGTTCTGCAGTCAGGTATGGAGGGACCCCTGTCTCGGAAGGACGCTCCCCTGTGGGGGAGGGGTCCTTCGCAGAACAGTTCACACTGAGTCACGAAGTCTTAAATCGAAGACCTCTACACAGAACCAATTATTCGTAATTAGTACAGGATAGACACAAAAACCTCTTCCTTTACCGTTGGGTGAGATCATAAGAATGGACCTTTTAGGGTACCTACCTTCTTGGACTATCCGATGTCAGGTACCCCACCGTTTCTCAACCTACACTGACTCGTTGAAGTGAAAGTGAAAGAATAGACACAAAATTTGATCCTTATTTTAAGTTGGTAACCTGATACCAAACAACGGATGAATCGACATATATATCCGAAGGGGCCACCGAGTCTACCATTTTTTAGGCGGAGGTTACGTGTTCTGGACCTAAACTATAAATCCAGTCCTTCTAGGGGACCTCTTCCCTTACTGTTGGGCGAGGACATACGAAGGGACCTCTTAAGGTACCTGTCTCCTCGGAATCACCCGATGTCATGTACCCCAGCTTTTCTCAACCTGTGCTGACTCACTGATTGTGTATTTGATCGACTTATATATTACAGTCGAATAGGATTCTGACACGTGGGTGAATTAAATGATTTTATAAGCAAAATTCATTTCACAAGTGACACATATCCTTAAAGAAAGAACCTCCAAGAACTAGATAGATGTTTCTTTTTACATCCCTAATGAAATAATATATACCTGAGGACACCGACTATGTTGTTTTAAGACGTTTCGTTAATAGAAAGTTAATTTTTATTTATTAAAAATTTTTCACGAGGTCTTCAGAGTTAACACAAATACAAAAAGATTACATTACAATCTGATCACACGTACTTTCATTAACTCTATGTAGTTATAATATCAAATTTTCAACATGTACTACTGTATAAAACGAAAATGAAACACCAAAATGACTTATTAGATAAGGAGTAGGTTTCCGTTCGTACTTATTTTAATCCAATTTACATTTTTCTTTTTTTATTTGTTCGGAACTCTATACATTCGTCATAAGACACTACGATATAAAGACAAACCTTTTCCTCACATATGAATCCTGAATTGTGTCCCTGAACCCTGTCACGGACGCTAAAGAGGTCCACCGTTGTACCTTTCTCCCAAAACCCCTCTGGAGTGGTCTGGTGGAAGAACGGTGGAGACCGTTTATAAACGGGTATATATCTTTTACGGAAAAAAACCAAAAAAAAATAACAACAAAATCATTTGAAATTCAAATATAGTCTAAAGTTTAACACGATTTTAAAAGTACTTACTGGGTTTCTTTGTGTTACTTTTCGTGTTGATGGAGGGTCTTTACCTTCAAAAACAAAAAACAAAAAATTCTCCACCCTACATTTATTTAGTGTGTTCCTCTTACAGTGGACGACGACGGGCCCGTGGTATGCGGAGGTGACCTCGGTAGTTTGGTAAGAGGTACAATTCCCCTAGTTGCCAGGAAAAGGAGTCCTCTGGAATCCTCGAGTTGTTCTACGGAAAGGATAAGTTAGTGTTACAATTCTCTTCCTTTGACTCGGAGGTCGGGGGAGTACTACTGACCTGAGTCCGACTGTAGACACAAGTGCTTCTTAGTGCCCCCTGTGGTCCGAAATTGGAGAAAGAAGGAGGACCCCGGACCCGTGTCGGTAGGGTCCCGGGTGAGGACCCCGTCCCCTCCCTGACGTCCGACTCCAGGTGTGAGCGAAGGGATTTTCTTTCCCGGGAGTAAGGACTCTTCGGTGAAGGTAGGTACCTACCGACGTCGAGATCCAACCCGACCTTACTCGGCTTCGGGGACACCGTCCGTCGGGTAGGTATCCTGACGAGAGGATCACTCTCCGTCACGGTAAACTTGGTGACCCAAACTCTTTCCCCGTAAGGACACGTCTCCGTCGACGTCCATACCTACCCTCCGACTTCGGTCACGTCCGGGTCGTGTGGAACCGACTTAAATTTCCTAGGTCACAGGGGACCCCTTGTCCGTACCTGACCCGGGAAGGTTTGAGGGTCTACTCCGATTTTTGATCAGGTAAGTGCCGGGCATCCTTTCCAAAACTTAGTCTCTGTCCAAAACTTAGACGAACGGTGGTTGGTTGTCTTCTTTCTGACTCTTCTGAACAGAAAGGTGAAAGTGGAGGTAGACCGAGGGTTTCGCACCCTCTCTTACACAAAGGAGGATTTCCTGAGAAGTATCCAACCATTAGAGTAGGAGGCAGTGACCTCAAAAGTCGACCTCCCTCCGCCCCGGGCTCCGGAGGTCGGGACCGTTTCTTGGTCGGGGTTCGTTCGTCGTGTCCTGTCTCACCCGAACGACCCCCGGTGTGACCAGAGGTTCCCGTACTTGTGGGTGAGACGACGAGTGCTCATGGTCCTTCTCGAGTAGTTTGTCGCACCTCTCTCGAGTAACGCCCCGCCCTGAGGGACCTTACGAAACCTTAGTTCGCGGGGCAGTGGGACTGGGGTCGGACAACAGGCTAAAGTACAGGGACACCGGTCCGACTCAGACTCAGACCGTCCTCGACGTCGTTCATGTGGAGTTCCGTTGATTGTCCGACATCACTAGGTTCACGACCCGTGGCGACCTGTTATTTGTACCCACTGACAAACTAACTTTATGCTTGTGGACCCGGGGTAGGGACCCGGGATTGTTTTGGTGTTGTCCTCCACCCAGATTTGGTTCTTGGAAGTCCTTCAGAGACATCGTAGTCGTCCTCCCTGTACGTCTACCTCCCCCGTCCTCCCTTTTCCTGTGTTGGCGGTTCCCGAGGTATAACACACACACACACACACACACACGATTTAGGGAAGTCAGAGATTTAGCCTGTACCGGAAAGTCCCGACGTGGGTGGACGGGAGTAGTGGGAGTCCTTCCTATGGGGAGTACTCAGAGGAGTTACTCCTTCTGGTTAGGGTCCTAGTCTGGGACACATGGTGGTGGGTGGGGTGGGGCGGTCGATGTAGAGAAACCCAAACTTTAGTCGACAACATTAAGAGACGGTCCGTCCCTTCGTTAAGATCTTCTCAATGAACCGTCACCACGGTTGTAAACACCTGCCATGTGTCGTCACCACAGGTTTTTAGTTCCTGTTCTTGCCGTACTCGCGGGTTTCAAACGGAAACCGTGATACATACAAAATTTCTTCTTTACCTTAGACTTTATTTACTTTTACTACAAAATAAATAATAAAAAAACGTCAAAGTAAAATTATAGACTACGACCTTCGATAATTCGACAGCGGTGTACTTTTCACTGATTTCGAACACAAACCCCACTGGGGCCTGAAACGGGGCCCCTGTCCCACACACCCCCTGGTACCCCCGTCGGGGGTGGGGCCCCGTAGACCTGAAAGGGACCTGTTCGAGACCCTACTCACCACCCAAGTCGCGTAGAGTAACAACTCTGTGGATCTCATCAAGAAAGGGAACACTAACACTTAATCGCCCACTTCTGTTTTTCGAAACACATGGCAAAGAGAAGGAACCGACCTTAGGAAGTACTGGTCCTTTTGTCCTTTCACCATTCCGGACCGACCTCTTTCCTTTACGTCTCCTTCACCCCCGGCCGTGTTCGTCCTCTCGGCTCCTCCCTCGCGACTCCCCGGTCGGGGTCGCCCGGGTCCTTTCCCCGCCCCCAGGATCGGACCCCTGTTTCCCCCTCGGTGAGGGACCCAACAAAAGGTTCCAGCTAAATGTCAGAGGTAACAACCGGAAAGGAGAACAATTAATCCGTACTTTGTCGTCGGTGCCTACGGGTAGGTAGAACAGTGACCCGAAGTGAAAGGGACCGTGCAGTCGAGAGTCGACGGGTCGTCGACGGGACAGACGATTACGGTCCCTCAACCTGGTACGACCAGATATAAGCAGAGTGGGTCTCGAGTCGAGTCTAGAGTACCCCGACCTCACAAACCCTCGACAGACGTCGTCTACTCCCTTCCCGTAGAACAAAAAACTAAATAAAGACTTCGTCCGACGTGACCCTTTAAATTTGGTCTCCGCTCTGAAGGAAGGAACCGACCCCGTAGGACGGAAGACTTGCGTCGACGTCGTGTGGAAACGGACCCTTTCTTACTATCTACTCAGTCATTTCCCTTATTTGTTCCTGGAAGAAGGTAAACACTCTGTCTCTACCCTCGAATTATCTGTTCACACGACAGTCACTTACACAAACACAGCACTACTTACTAGGGTCGAAGAAAGAATTTTCACTTAAAGACTCTACACGAAGGTCTGACACACACTCACACACACGCGCACGGACGTACACGGACGCACGATTTAGGGACGTCAACAGAGACTCAGAAACGTTGGGGTGCCTGACATTGGGTGGTCCGAGGAGGCAGGTACCCGCAGAGGTCCGTCCTTATAACCTCACCCAACGGTTCGGGAAGACGTTCCCTAGAAGGGTTGTTGGGTCCCTAACTTGAACACAGAGGACACCGAGGACGTAACGTCCACCTAAGAAATGGTGACTCGGTGGTCACTTCGGGCACACATGCACACTCACACACACACTGGGTGTATATTTGACCTCGAGGGACACCGGGTCAGGTATGTACCTCAGTACAGATGCCTTCGCGACGTGATTTTGGGTTTCATACTTTTCAGTCAACGTCAAAAGCAAACTCCCAGACCTCTTTACGGTTTCCTCTAGGTTGTATGCCCGGGTTCGTTGTGAACAATTTTAGGAGGGACAACCTAAGAGACTAAAGAGGTCTTAAGACGTCGGAGAGAAAATTACCGTTTTCGAGAGAGACGAAGGTCGGAGAGGACAAAGTTAGGGTACCCACCAAAACCAGTCGTAAAGTGTGACTTTTGACACGGAGGAGAAACAGGTGCTGGACGCAAGACGTCCCGAAGGGTCCATAGAGGTCAACATTTCTTGAGCGGACGGTCACGTCCTCTACATTCTCTGTGTCCAAACTAGAGACCCAGCCAACGGACCTCCTCCCGTGCCGTCGGGTGAGGTCATAAGAACGGACCTCTTAGGGTGTCTGTCTCCTCGGACCGCCCGATGTCAGGTACCCCAGTGTTTGTCACTCTGTACTGTCTCTCTGAATCACGTACTTAAGAAGTTTTGTTTCCCTCAGAACCTCCGACTGAGAGGAGGGAGGGACAAGGGGGTGGAGTCCGGACAGAAGGAGAGAGAAGAGAGTGGTCAAAGACAGGGGGCTTGGAGGACCGGTCGTGGATCTGGAGGAGGTCTTGTTCTCGACTTCGACTCGACTTTGTGGGTCCTCAGAGAAAGAATTCGGACACCCCGCCGGTCCTCTCGTCCCTGTATGTCAAACATTGGAGTAAGGAGTGCCCTTAATTAGAACACCGGTAGTGTGAAAGGACCGGGTCGAGAGGGGTGAGGACGTTTCTTTTCACGACTGGTCCCCGGAGGAGGTGAGTGTCAGTTCGGGAAGTACGGGTCCTTGGGAAAGGGGTCCTTGCCCCAGGGCAGACCCCGGAGAGACTCTGGGAGACCTTGGGGTGGAAGGGTCCCGAAGGACGTGAAGCAGTATCCGGAGTCCCGACACGTCCCTCTGAGACGTCCCAGAGAGACGGACACTTTTGAGTGTCTTCTCCGACACGGTAGCTCTTTCGGGACCGGCAAAACACAGTGGGGACGGAAGGAGAAGGAGGCGACCGAACACCGCCCCGCCCTCCTCTCCTTCGTCTCGGTCACTACGTCTGTGCGCGTGTTCCGAGGCGTTTGTGGGACCCGACTCCGGTCCCGCGGACGTGGGGGGCGGGTAGTCGGTCGAAAGTGTTAGTTCCTGAGTGCAAGACAAGTCTTTTGTCCCTAAGGCTGTCTCCCACTTAAGAGACACTGACACGCAAACCTCCGAGAACTCGTTGAGATCCCGTGTCCTTCACAGAGACGTGAGTCCTCGTTTGGGACCCGGACCTCCAACCCGGTGGGGGTGGGTCCGACCCTCCTGCCACGGGTTCGCGGGGTCGAGAGTGGTACGAACGAGGGTGTGTCCGTAAAGGGAATTACTTCAGCCCCGTGGAACTTTAGGAACACCGTAGACAAACCGAGTGGCCCCTGGGGGACCCCTAGGGGCGACACGACCAACCTTGTCCTCGGACTATTTGCCTAGGGTTCTTTGTGAATGTCGTGCCGAGTATCGGTTAAGTCTCTTTCGTCTCTGTGTCTCCTCTGAATTACTATTCTTGTCCCTACCCCCGAAGACCCTGGTCGTACTCTTTCGTCTCTGTGTCTCCTCTGAATTGCTATTCTTGTCCCTACCCCCGAAAATCCTGGTCGTACCGACACCCCTATCACACCCCTGCTCCCACCCCCACCCGTGGGAGCCCCGTCGAAGTGGCGTCTTTCCTGGATTGAGTCCGTCACTCCCCGTCCTGTCCACTCCGGTCCGGTAGGAACGGCTCCCCTGGCACCGTGGCTCCACAATGGGGTCCACCTCACCCCAGTCCGGGGCCGTAACTCGGAAAACACCCCTCCTCGCAGAACAACTCGTCCGGGGGTCGGGGACCTCAACCCTCCTGGGGCGGAGCGGAGGGAGATCGCGGGGAAGAACAAAAGGGACACGAGTACGAACAGTAAACCGTATCGACTACGTCGACACACGACTCAAAGACGGAGGGGGTTAGTCGTGTCGGGTGTCCAGCCACGCCGGTCACAGGCCGGGACCCCGACCGTCGGTGCAGTCTTTCGAGTCGCAGATAGTTGTGTCCGTGCTTTATAGATCCGACGGCGGAGAGACGGGCGGCGGAGAGACGGGCGAACCGGGGACGTCTGAGTCTCCTCCCGTCCAGAGAGGGACTTGACAGGGTCGGCGACAGGGGTCTGTCTGTCTTAAGGTCGACGCAGGACCTAACAAAGTCCCTACCTCCCCGGACCCGGCCCTGGCTGTCGCCGCCGTTGTCGTGCCCCCATAGACCCGGGGATGACGGAACCCTTCAAGACGAAAACCCTGAGTGTGGAGGAGCGGGGGCGGTGCTCCTCACTTAAGGGAGTCCCTGGGGACGTGGGGATCGGTCGACGGTAGTCGGTTTGGAAGAGACGTCGAGGATTGTCGGGTTTTCCCAATTGGACCTCGTCGTTCCCGGACCCTCCGACGAGACCCGGATTGGGGGTCTACCTCCCTTGGCACGGGAGACGACCGGTTCGGAGCATCTCAGACCCTTTGGTCGTCGGTCTTAGACCTCGGAAGACATCCTCGTAGACATTTCCCCTCCTCCTCCGTCGGGCCGACGGGTTGACCGAATTTGACTACCTGAACCTTGGGAGTAGAAGTCCCGTCCATAAGGGGACGCCCCCCGGTCCCTCCACATCGTCCTGCCGGTCGGTGCATACCTGAGTGTCGTGGGCGGGAAGGAGTCCAACTCCGACTTTAGCGGAGTTAGTGTTCGGAGTTTCCTCTACCCTGTAGCTAGGAAATACTGGTTTGACGGGCAGAAAGGGTTTTGTCGTAATGGGTCGGTCGGGCTGTGAGGTAAGATATACCACCAAAGGTTGTAATATTGGTCGGAAGCTCCTATTTCCGACTCTGGAGACCCCACTCGTAAGTTTTCTTCGATGTTCAGACGGTCGGTCTCGGTTCCCAGAGGCGTTCGTGTCACTGGCGAGGACCGACGGGGAAATTGGGGGGTGGGTGTACCTGCCGTCACGTCCCTTTCGTCCCTACGACGGGTGCCTGGTCTCGGGGGTCGACCCACCGTCGACCTTCGGTGTAGACCGTCTACCTCGGGGACTAATCTCCTCCCCAGGCGGGGTCCTACTGACCCCCACCCTCTCTGTCTGAGATTCCTACCAAGTCCGACTCCCCTGGATAATCCTTCGGAGAAGAGAGACCTAACCCATATTCTCAAGTAAGAAGTCAGGTGTTCCTACATAACTTGTAGAGCACACTTGTCTACGGGACTCTACAGTCCCCTGGTCGTCGTCTGTCCCACAGTCGAGAGTGAGTCTCCTCTCCGACGACGTGACTCTACCTTGGTCCCTGTCGTCCCCCACCCACCTTACGACCTTTCCTCCTCGGCGTGGGAGTTTGGGGACTCGTCACGTCGACTTCTCACCTCTCCTTCCGTGGCACCGACGTCCTTCCTCTCGTCCGTCCCTGGTCCCCCGTCGACGTTCGCTGGTCTCGGGGTCTCCGACAGAGTCGTGACCCCGAAACAGGACTTTCGGTCCTCCCCGTCCCTGTATGCAATTCTATCCCCCACGTGTCTCGCCCCTACCTACAGGTGTCACCGCTACAGTAGTCTACGACTCCCGTCGTCCCGTCTGATCTCCCCTGTACTTGTCCAGGTGCCTGTCGACCACCGGATCTTTGACTCGGGGTCTCCGTCCGAGTCAAGAAGAAGGGAGCATCTGAATCAGGGTCGTCCAGACGAACAGTCCTAGTGGACCGTTCGACACGGCTTACGATTACGGGTCCGGGACGGGGGTCTCTGAGGTCAAAGAACCCTGACCCCTCGTCGGACCAGAAGACGTAAATTGGGTCTACTAGGGTCACTCCCAAGACGGGTCTCAGGAGACGAAGGAGAGGGGAGGTCAAGTCAAGTCAAGTCAACGAGTCAGCACAGGCTGAGAAACACTGGGGTATCTGTCATCGTGTGGTCCGGAGGGACAGGTAGTGGGTGAGTGCCTCGAATGAGTTTGAGTACAGGTAATTCATCCACTACGGTAGGTTGGTAGAGTAGGAGACAACAGGGGAAGAGGAGGGCGGAAGTAAGAAAGGGTCGTAGTCTCAGAAAAGGTTACTGTCAAGAAGTATAATCTACCGGTTTCATAACCTCGAAGTTATAGTCAGGAAGTCTACTTATACGTCCTGACTAAAGGAAATCCTACCTGACCAACCTAGAGGAATGACAGGTTCCCTGAGAGTTCTCAGAAGAGGTTGTGGTATCAAGTTTTCGTAGTTAAGAAACCGTAAGTCGAAAGAAGTATCGGTTGAGAGTGTAGGTATGTACTGATGACCCTGTTGACTCGTCACGTCGACCCCCACCCCCCGTCCGTCCGACGGGGACCACCGGGGGTCCCGGTGCCCCTGACACCCGGGATGGAAACTGACACGTGAGCTGTCTTGAATCGTAGGGGAGCGGTAAGGGAGGGAGGGTGAGGGACCTCGGATAGAACCCAGTCTTGTCGTTGTTCTCCGCCCCTTGAGTTTGGTCAGTCAAGGGTTCAGTAGGACCCTCCACCAGACCGATTACTCACCCCGAGTGTACACCGGGGGTGTAGGAGTGTCGTTCCCCGACCGGCACTCGAACGCAACGATAGGTCCTACGGACCGGAAGGTCTTTACGGAGGAAGGGTGGACAACAGAAGCCCTCCCACTCCCCTCTCCCGTCCTCTCCCGGGGAAGGGAGGGTCCTCCGTCGTCCAGACGGGGAACTCGGGACGGGGTCCCAGTCTGTCACCGTTGGGACTCGCAAAAGAAGGGTCAAGACAAGTAAGTTCTGGATCAGGTCCCTTTCCGGTAGTCGATACTCTCTTTCCCGTGTACGTCCTTTTTAGTCATTTACTCAAATAAGGAAATTGTGACCTGGTTTCACGTGTCCTGGATATCAACCAGAAAAGAGGGACCGGACAGGATGAAGGCCGGGGAAGGAGACAGGGGGTGTTGGATGCATAGGGGATCGGGTGAGGATCGGGGTGGGGTCCGGAAGGGAGAGAGGGGAGTGACTTAAGTCGGACTGTCTCCCGAAGAATTCAAATACAGAGTCGTCCTGAAGGGTCCGTCGGATCACCGATTCTAGACGTGAGGATTCCGTCGCCCGGGTCCAAACTAGGGACCAGTCTCCTTATTTAAAGTATACGACGTTGAGTCTCGAGTGTACGGTGTCCCTTCTACCTTCTAGGATACACAATGTTGGTGGGTCGTCTCGGTTTATTTCATAACAAAAAATTTAAGGAAATTTTTTTTAATAGAATCGAAGAAACCTGAGCCCCCGAAACTCTGGACTCATCGGGTTTTGAAGAGTAGTCTTGGTCGAACGGACCTGGACCGGCACCCTCCGGTCCCTGACCCAGTGGACCGTACGAAGAGGTCCTCGGGGACAGTGAGTCGTGGGGTCCGACGGTCGTGACTACGGGAACTCCCGTCCGACGGCGGTCGGAAAGACCGCTGTCCGTCCTCTCGTCGGAGTTCCCGTCCACTCGACACACGAACTTGGGCTGTCGAGTCCTTCTCCGGATGCAGGCACGGCGGACGAACAAAGGACTTCTGGGCGTTCAGACACAAATTATATGAAATCTTGTTACAGACCTTTGACGTGAAACGAAAAAGTTCACAGAACTGAAGTTAGTACACCTGCTAAAATGAGTACTGGATTCTTACGGTCTGTCCCGTGGAATGCACGGTACCTGTACGGCGACACCGACGAAGTAGAGACCCGCGTGCCTCTCGAAACTCTTCGGCCCCGACCCACGTACGTCCGTGAGCATCGACCGTGACACGACCCACGGTCGCACCTCTGTGTCTTTGTCTAGTTCAGAGACACGAGGTCCCCGGACACGAGACCCACCGTACCGCCCCCTCCCTCCGTCTGGAGTTTAGTTGTTGATTTGTCCTTCTTAAGGTCGAGGTACCGACGACCCACCTACGGAGACACTGTCCTGCCGGTCTTTGTCTTACTCGGCCGGAGACTGAACCGGAAGCCTACCTCGACCGACGTTCCTGACACCCGTCCCGAAACTTACCCCCGTCCCTCCGGTTACAAGGACCTCGGGGTACTCCGGACTTACACACTTCTTCTCTTTCTGCAGTCGCACCGACTCCCCTCGTCCCGGTCCCCCGTTACCCCTCCCGGACCCCTGCTACCCGTATCGAAGGCACCGTCCACGACCCCTGCTCAGGCACCCGACTGTTCGGTGTATCCTCGTCCTCATCGTCCTGACTTCAACATTTTACAAACGAGACCCTTGAGACACCTTTTATCCTGTGATTACGTAGGAAAACGAGAAAGAAGGAGATCCACCATCTTCAGCCCCGCGCCCCCGGTGGACGTCCCACCCCCTGTCCCACAGTGGTCTGTCCGGTGGTGTTGGTTCGGTCGTGTCCCCTACTCTCGGGTACAAGTTCCAGCACACCTGTTCTTTCCTACAACTCCCGACGGTGAGTCCTGAAGACGGAGGGATAGGCCGGGGAAGTAGACATAGAGAGATCCGGACCTGGTGTGCGTCGCACGCCTCCGAAGTAGCGACGGAACCCCTAAACTCCTACCAGAACGGTTATCGGTGGGACTTCCGGTCGGTGGGTCCTCTGGGTCTGCTTCGGGACGGACCCTGGGCCTCTCGAGACCCCTCGGGTAGTCTCTCGGGGGGCGGTGGACCCCCGACCCCGTCGGGGAAGGGGAAAGGACCTACTCTCTCCGACAACAACCGTCTCGGGTAGGACTCCCACTGGTTCCTGTTCGGGAGCGAGGGTCTCCTCCTGGTGCGTCGTCGACGTTTGTCGACTACCCTACCTCTCGAAAAGGTCCGGTTCCTCCGGACCATTCGACAGGGGGTGCACGCACATTTCCTTTTTCATTTCTCTTTCTTTTACCTTAAGGTGAACGCCAACCAGTGGTCCCGGGTCGAGACCTCCCCCCCAAGTTGGGGGATCACTGAGTCTCCGGTCCAAACGTCCTGGTGAGGGGAGGGAAGGACGAACTTTACTGGGAGTTCGACGCATGAACGTCAGTACGGGCTCAGACCCCAACGAGTACCACTGACACACACCGGGGGAGAGATGGGACCTTACAAATTACTTGAGTGGACGACACGGACCATCGTTCTAAACGAAGTACTGATTTAACGGCAACAACCTTCATAACAGTAGTGCGTACCCTAATCGTAGGAAGTGTCGTCAGGGATGAGTGATACGACTCGAGTGTAGGGTTCGGATGTGCTATGCCGGGAACAGTCAGTTCGAGGTAGTGACAGGACTTCGACCCTCCCGCAGAATGTCCCCGAGACACAGAGACTGTCTCTCCGGGTATACGAACGACGAACAACTTTAGACGGAAAGACACAGTGGTCCTCTTCCCTGCGAGAGATGTGGACCCACCCAAAGGAACAATGACCTAAGGACTTTCCCGGGTCTGGCCGGTTTCCTCCTGTACTCGCTCCCGCGAGTTACCCGGAGGTGGTCGGGAGTGTACGGGTGGACCGGGGTGCTGGGGAGACGTCTGGGAAGGGGAAGGAGTTTCGTAGGGTCTGGTCTTTGTGGTCTTTGTACTAAACAGTACACCGAGTTGGAACACACACAACGTGCGAGTCAGTGAAGTCGGTACAGGTTGAGAAACACTGGGGCACCTGACATCGGGTGGTCCGAGGAGACAGGTACCCTAAGAGGTCCGTTCTTAGGACCTCACCCGACGGTACGGGAGGAGGTCCCCTAGAAGAGTTGGGTCCTCAAAGGACGTAGAGGACGTGACGTCCACCTAAGAAATAGTGACTCGGTGGTCCCTTCGGGTACCAAGTTATCATCAACACCACTTTAATATAGTGGATCTCGTCAAATTACCTGTCTCTATGACTTGCTCCCGTGTCGTACTTCTCCCAACACAATCGGTGAGTCTGTCCCAGTCTTTCCAGTAAGTACCGTCCGAAACTTGTCCTCAAGTCCGTTTCGTCCACTCCTCCTTTTCCACTACCGTCGTCTCTTCCTCCACCCTTCCAGGTCCTCTGTCTTTCTCACACTTCGACCCCATGAGAACGACGGGTTCCTCCTCCACTCCCTCCTCTGTCCCCTCCTCCACCACCCCTCCACCCCCTCTCCACTCCTTGAGGGTTGGAGGTAGGTGCGGTCCCTCTCGGTGTGGTCCCCATGACCGAGGTCTTCTGGGTCGTCGTAGAACTCTAATATTTAGTACTAAAAACGAAAAATTGTTTTTACCGAAACTACGTATCTGTACTAGTCGAGGTCGGGGTTCAGGGCGTTCAAGGGGTCCTAAAGACAGGTAGGGGGTTTAGATCTTTATACTAAAATTTTGAGTTGTAAGTTAATGATTTTAGTACCGTAGGTCAGGGTAATGAGGTACCGTTTATCTGTCTCTTTGATACCTTTATCACTGTCTGAAATAAAAGAACCAGAGGTTTTAGTGACGTCTGTCACTGACGTCGGTGCTTTAATTTTCTACGAACGAGGAACCTTTTTTTCGATACCGTTTGGATCTGTCGTATAATTTTTCGTCTTTGTAATGAAACGGTTGTTTCCAGACAGATCAGTTTCGATACCAAAAAGGGTATCGACACATACCTACACTCTCAGCCTGATATTTCTTTCGACTCACGACTTCTTAATTACAAAAACTTTGTACCACGACCTCTTCTGAGAACTCTCAGGGAACCTGACGTTCCTCTAGGTTGGTCAGTTAGGATTTCGTTTAGTCAGGATTTATAAGTAACTTTTTTGACTACAACTTGGACTCTGAGGTTATGAAACCGGTGGACTACGTTTCTTCACTGAGTAAACTTTTCTGGGACCACGACCCTTTTTAACTTCCGTCCTCCTCTTCCCCTGTTGTCTCCTACTCTACTAACCTACCGTAGTGACTTAACTACTTGTACTCAGACTCGTCAGAGACCCTCAACTACTACCCGTCCCTTCGAACCGTACGACGTCAGGTACCCCAGCGTCTCAACCTGTGTTGACTCGTTGACTTGACTAGACTTGACTCGACCGAGACTCTAGGACGAGACCTTTGGGTCCGAAGAAAGTAGGAAAGAGAAATACACCGTTTACGTACCTCACAGACGACGTATAACCCACGTCCCGCGCCAAGTGTATTGTTGTTACTTCCCTATTTCTTCCGGCGAGAGTACCCCGAAGGTAAGGTGACCTCCGTCTCCTCCATTCCTCTCTGTCTACTGTTCGTTTCGTGTTAATAACTTATAGTGTACTTCTATTAACGGTCCTTCTTTTCGGTCATACTCCCACTCCTACTCATTCTCAACTTTGAGTTTCTGTAGATAGTAGGGGACGGGAGGGGGAGGAAGGCGAGATAACTAAAACTACGTTTTGAACCAAAGGAGACGACTGGCACTCGGATGTTTATGTAGAGAGGTACGGACGATTTCACAACTCGAGTCGAAGAGACCCCTGATGACAACAGAGAGTAATTAAAAGGGTTCTGACGGAAGAGATATTTATTGAGTCCGTTAATTTAACAAATCTTTTTGGAATTCCTAAACGGCTCTTGCTTGTAGTATAACAAACGTAAAATTGACCTTTCTAATGGTTCACTAAGGACAAAAGGGTAGACTAACAATTTAGGACTATTCAGTCGAATAAAAACAATTGTTTTAGTGACCTAAGGAGGACGATGCACCACAAGTTCACTTAATTGTCTCTGACCTCCGTTTTTAACCTATCCTCCTCATCGACGCGAATGTTACTCAAAGATAAGTGTCAGAGTAATTTCGGTCGGCACTACCAAAATCCTTTACACCCGAGTAGATCCACACGTTTGTTCCGGAAGACCGAGTACCTTGTTGATTCTTATCGACACGAACCGGCGGGAAGAGTAGTGTAACAAGTCGAAGTCCTTTTATAAAAACAAAACTTCTAAAGATTAGACGAAAACGAGACCCGTCCCCACTTCAATATCTTTATCCGAGAAAAGGGGGGAATTATGAAGTTTCGAAGGGGTTTACCAGGAACACCTTTTGTGTCCCCGTGGTTTTTTCTTTTATTGTACCGGCAGAGGGACGGTAGGCACCTAAATTTCTCTACTCAGGGGTTTTGAGACAAGAGACCCAACCTTTCGAACGGACCTTATTCCAGTGTCAAACCTATACGAAACCTACCCAATCGAGGACTCGTCCAAAGATATTTAGGAACCTCTGCAATTCTTTTCATAAATATTACACGTTTTTCCCGGTTTTTCACCTACCGTCCTTGAAAGTAATGGTGCGACCCATTACAAATTGTTCTGGTGGGTTCCTAAGAAGTTGAGAGACCCCTACCCTTTCCCGACACAAACTGAACGGTACAGGAAACTAAACTTCAATCTGTGACACTTTAATATACCAAGTAATCTCTGGTTTAGATCCTACCTACGTACACTAAAGACAAGACCCTCTTGCATTAGGGTTTATAATGTCAAAAATAACGGGGGTTTCCGTAATTGGTCGGTCCCAACTGGGACTCCGTCATTTGAATAGAGTCCTACTACAAACCCCGACTCCCCTAGCCTGGGACTAGGCGATGAGGAAAGACTTACTTGAAGGGGTGGACTAACTGAGGGAGTCGCCACTCGATTCACGCCAGGAGCCGAATACAAGGAAGACGTAGACACACTCAGAGTAATAAAATTGAGAGTCTTCTAACCTGGAACTACCCTTCCTGTTAATGGTTCCACTACGGCACAACTGATACGACTCGGTGGGACTCGGACGACGAAGAAAATTCTTGAGAGGGAGAGAGACAAGGACCATCCCCGGGCGACGTTTCTGAGTGGGGGTGTCCCTAATCTACTCTACGGGTCTATAGGAGGGATAAGTGGACCCTATCCCGGTGTGTGGTTGGGTCACGGGTCAGCACAGGAATAATTATCAGTCAACTCAACGATCAACGACGACCTGGTTAGATCTGTTTGTGGACGAGTGGACTTAAAGGTTTGAAATTACTTCGAAGAGGAGGAAGGGACGGTCCGGGGACCTGAAACCTGGTTGAGTCGGACTCGGGTAGCCTTGCACCTGTAGGGAACGGTCGTGGGGGAAAGTTCCGAGAGCCGGTTCTTGACCCGACAGTCTTATGGAGGGACAGAACGGTGGTCGAATGGGGGACGGGGGCGGGGTGTGTGTCCAGGAACGATCGGAACGACTGGGAGGGAAAGCTTCTTCTACCGGGGGGTGGACGGGGGTCACAGGGAACGTCTAGAGTGCCAGACTGGCAGAGGGACAACATGGTCGGGGAGGGAAATGACTCGTCTTCCGGGAGAACCGGGTGTAGGTCTAGACGAAACTAACCCGGGGTTAGACTAGGGTACTCCTCCTTCCCGGGTCGGACTCCGAGGGAGTGTTAGATAAGCAGGACGGGATGGACGGAGAGGACGGGGTGGTACTTGTTCGACCCTCTGGCAGAGACCCCGGTTCTCCGTCTCCTACCCACTGTTACCCCGTCTCTGACCCAAACGTCGTACCTGTCAGGAACTTACGGTCGGGGTCTTTAACATAATAATTGGTTAATTGGTGACCTTTTTTATATACGTTAAAAAGGTCTAGAAGAAGGAGAGTCGTCTTTAGACCCTACACAATAAAAAGATCCAGGGAAAGGTAACTTTGCACACACAAAACTTCCTTTGTATCGGGTATACAACGAATAAGTACAAAGTACGTTTTACGAGAACCCCTTATAAATGGGTTCCAGGTTTTGTTGAAGGTAAACAAACACAAAAATTTCTTTAAAGGACTTGAATTTTCGTCCTTCAGGAACGACCGGTTCATATACTTACATTCGAGATGTCCAAACCACCCGAACTCTAGTTCACAGGTATTACCCAAGTCCTCCAGAGGGTTCGGTCTCCTAATCGTAGTCGGAGGGCCCTGGACTACCTGTTCGGGTCTCGACCACTCGTCTCTGGTCGAGGTGGTACTTGTACCGTCGGCTCGAACGCCTACCGTCAAGGGTCCCCTCCTGTCCCCTCCTGTCCCTTTCTGGTCCGGAACACTTTTAGTCGAGACTGAGTACCGGGGTCTTCCAAACTGGGACTTACGGACAGTCAAAGACGAGTTGGGAGGAGCGGGAGTGGGGCGGACCTCTCCTTTCCCTGTCTCGTAGAACCTTGAGTAAGACCGATAGTCCCGTTACAAAACGACGTCTTTCTCCTTCTTTTGGGACGGAGTCACCCCCACAGGGAGGGTGACGGTTTCTCTCCTCCTCTCCCGTCGGTCACCCTCCTCCGCTCTACCCCCGGTCCCTAATCACCCGTCCGACACTCCCGTCCCGGCGGGTCGGCAAGAGACGGGACGTCAGAGTCCGGGTGGTAGACACTCTATTCTTCTTTACGTGGGCGGAGTGGTTGTGTGTGTGTAGTCTTTGTGTGTAGATGCTGAGGGTCGTGTGGGGACCGCTGGGTAGTCGTCTAGTGTACCGTCTCAGACCCCCCTGGATGGGACAGCCACATTGTCACGACCGGTGTGGACGGGACTGGTCACACGGGCCCTCCAAGAGTCGGTCAAAGGTTTCCTGTAGACACGTCCGTGACGAGTCCGGTGTCTTGGACCTCGAGGAATCGGACCTAGCTCCCAAGGGTTTCATCTGGTGCACTGGGATCCTCACACACTCTACCAGGTCGTTCCGGACCCTTCCTGTGGTTCCGAAAGACATTTAATTACAGTGTTCTTGTATTCTTTCTCGTAGAGGGTCAAGAATCTCCTTCCCGACTGTGAGTACCTACTCGTGACGGGAGTGTTTTCAGGTACTCGGTAGTCTTTCACGCCCGTGAGTCGTCCCGAGGTGGGTTACAAAGGTACCTGGACGACATACCTATGTCTGGGTCCCCCTAGAACCTTCCTGGAACTGTACTCTCCCCCCACTGATGCGTTTCAGAATGTGGGGAGCTGACCACACCTAGGCACGTGAGTCCACTAAGATCTCTGATTCACCCACTAAGAGAAAGTGTTTTTCCACCTGTGCAGAAATCTACGTGACAGGAGAAAACCGTTTCCGACGAGTAGTTCCCGTCGGATCGTTTGAAGGACTTTTTTTTAGTTATTTGGGTGACTTCGAGAGAAAAGTCCCCTTTCCATTCCAAAAGTGTCTCCCTCTCTTTCTCTGACGAAAGATGTCTTTGAGTAGGGTTTCTCTGACTTTTTTACACCTCACAAAAGGTAGGAATGCGTTAAAGCAATGACCTTTACGTATTGGTATAATAAATATTTTTATAATATATAGACACATGACTCTTTTGAACGTTTGTCTTAGCACACGAACACAGAGGTCGACCCCGTCCCAGACATCTTGGTCTAGGGTTTTACGGAGTGCGAGTCTTCGAACTTAGTGACGAAGGTTTTCGCACCAGTCCTAAATGTTTTAAGTATCGTGTATAAGTTGGTATAATTACGAGGGTCATGGTAAAATTATTCTTTTTTTAACATAGGTGTTATTTTTATTGTGTCTAATAAAATTTACAACACATAAAGTAGAAACGAGACAATAGAAAAATAAAACTACCCATAAGATAATGAGTCTATTGTAAGGTGAAGTCACAGCGTTCATGCCTTATACACACATACCATGTATATGTATGCAGTACACAATCGTATAAACCCTACTGAAAAATCTAAACCCCACTAGCAGAACAGGATCTACCAGGGTGACTTGGTCCACCACAGGGTGACTCGGGGTTCCTCGGTCCACCATGGTCGGTGTCGGGTGTTGGGCTGCTTCGGGTGGAGACGGGTGATCGGAAGTGGAGTGGACTCTCGACCTGAAAGACAAGGAATGGACGAAGACGGACCGGAGGGACCTCGGACAGAGAACCACTTTTCCGGTTACATCTTTACCGTGGTATCGTTCTAGGAGTCTGTGTTCGGTTTCGTTCGATTACGTCCAGGGATTTTGCTCCGGACCCTTGTGCTGACGAGACGCACAGACGTCTCCTTCGGGGGGCGGGGGCGGAGGAGGGGAGATAGCGTGGGTGTACGTGAGGACCGACACCCTTTGTAAGGTATACACACGTGTATCCACGTGTTTTGTGTATATACGTGTGTGTGTGTATGTGTACGTGCTTACATTGTGAATTGTTCAGACGACCGTAGACTGCTCGTCTATAAGAAGTAGTATTAAAATTAACGGGTCTCTCAACCGTTACCCTACCGTGTTATTGACTTCTTTTCGTTCTTTTTATGGACTTTGAACTTGTAAGTGACAGATTTACCTCCCTACATATGAAAACCTGTAGTCCCGTCGTTCTTCTCCTAATTATGAAGAACCCACTTATTTTATTTTGGTTTTAAGTCCGTATGGGGGTCCCGGTCCGAGGTCGTCCGTATACCAAATCCGGCTACTTACTACTCGGTCACGTGCCCACTACCCCTTGTCTACGGACCGAGGGACGGGGTGGGGGGTAGGGGGTGGGGCACGTGTCGGGACGGTCGGGATGGTCGGGGTCGTCCGGGACGAGTATTTGTGGGGACGGGGAGAGTGAGGAGGAGACGAGAGTCCCTGAGGGTTGACAGGGGGGACGGAGGTACAGGACGGTACCGAGACGAAAGTCCCTGGTCTGATCTGTGTCCGGTAGACAGGTTCCCCGTGTCGGAGTGTGGGTCACCCGTGGACGTAACGCCAGACTTGCTGTGTCCGTACAGAGTAAGAAGGTTTTTACTTTTGATTACGATGGACACCGAAGGGGTACTGAGTGAGACGTAGAGGACCCTCACACTTGCGGTCTAGACCCCTGGACTCCAACGTAGGTGCGGTGGTCGAGGTCTTGTGCGACCCGCCTTCCTTTAAAAGCTTCCTGACAAAAGGTCGTCCTTTACCAGGTGGAACAGACTCTCTGTTCGAAGGACAGCGACCGGGGTACCTGGGACCCGTGGACGACACAAAAGGTGGGTCCGGACACCAGAGTCATGGTCCCAAGTAACGGTCGACGACCGCACCCCGACGAAGGTTGTGACACTTGATGGAGACTGGGTATGTCGGGTCTCCCTCCTTCGGCCCTTCCGTACGTAATTCTAAGGACTCGGGGCCCGTAGTCGTGTAAGTCTCGGACTTAGGGGACCCGAAAAAACGAGGTGACTGGTCTGTGTGAAGTTCAGAAGGGAGGGGTAGACAGTGGAGACAGGAACACGTCTTTGATTTACTCCGGAGTTCCCGTCGCTCTTAATGATGCCAGGGAGTCCGAGGCAGGAGTAGGGGGCAGACGACAGGAAGGGGTGGAGTGAGAAGCACTAAGCGGTACTTCGGTACTCAACCACGGACCCAGACGTCTAAGATTGAGGTCGTAGAGGAGATCTCGACGGGGTCCCGGGGGAGGAGGTGCCGGGAGGGAAGTACCGTTTATCTACCCCTTTTTTACCTTTGTCACTGTCTGAAATAAAAGAACCCGAGGTTTTACTGACGTCTACCACTGGAAACGTTTCAGTTCAACGTTTCCACACCTATCTCCTACTCCCATCCCGACGTCGGGAAAGACGTCGTCATTACCAGATTTTGGTGACGTCTGAGACATTAAGGGACGTACCAGTAACTCTTGGATGGTACCCGAGACGACTGTGTGTCCATCCGTCGGGGGATGAGGGTCCAGGGTTTGTTAATTTCTAGGGTACTCTCAAGAAACGAGGACTCGTAGCACACAAGGCTCTGGTGACGTGTGGGTGTGGGACGGGTGGATGGATGGGAGGGACCAGGGAGGAGGGTTGGTTTCGGTCGGGGGTAGTTTCGGTCTCGGTACGGTTGTAGTACCTCCGGACAGCGGAGGGCTCCCTTAGTCGGAGGGGGTGTCGTGAAGTGTCAGTGCTCAGTCGGAAGGGAGGTTCAAGTTCCTTGGGTCGTCCAAGGCCGGTCACACCCCGGGGGACCCATGTCGGTGTCCCTCTGCGTGTCAGACGGTGTCACGGTGGTACGCCGTCCTGTCCCCTTTCTGCGCTCCAGACTCGTCCACGGTTGGAACCGGGACCCCCTCCTTCCTTGAGGCAGGGAGGGGTCGAACAGACATCCCTGAAGGACGCAAATTCCGTAATTCCGTTTGTCCTGTCCTTCGTTTGTCACTAACGTTCTACTCACCGTTCTGAGAAGAACGAGGGGTGCACACCCTCGACCCGTAGACCAGTGTCAGAAACAGGTGTCGTGTGAGGAAGAACACTGAAAAATGAAGCTATGTAAAGTTTAAAATTTTCGAAGTTCTTAACATGTTTCTTGAGGAGAATTGGAAAATGGGTCTAAGTGGTCAATTAATATACAACGGAGAAAAGGAATTAGTAAGATAGTGAGACTATATTTATATATATGTATGTATACTTAAATATACTTCAAAAAAGATTCAACAAACTCTCGTTAATCCTCTTTCACAGGAGACAAAATGATGATTGAAGTAACACATCAAGTATTTTTGTTCTTATTAAAGAATGTATGAATATGTTATACATTTAGTCTTCTAAAATGTAACTATATTAAGATGTTAAATCGTGTCTCAGGTATAAGTTTAATGTAGTTAACAGGGATATTACAGGAAATCTCATTGTAAAAAAGGTTATTTGAAAATTTTTAAGAATTACGGATTTAAGTATTTAAGTGAATTCTCATCAACTGATTGTTCAGTTTGAGTAGGTGTGCAAAGTGGATCGGCGAGTCCATCGTCTCTGAAGTGGGACACTACACCGACCGACTTCTCCGGACCCCAGTCCTTATTCTCGTTCACTAACCGGACCTGAATTCAGTGTGCCTCCTGTCACCCAAAAAAAAAAGGTCACAATTTGGAAAGACGTTCGGACTTTATGGAGGGTTTGGGGACGGGGGTTCCCAGAGGATCTGCCTCTTCCTAAGGTCCATTTGAATTATTCTCTATAACGAGGTCTATTTGAGAGGGACCGACACCCCTGATGTCCCGTACTTGTTTGTCTCGACTCCTACTTGTGCCTCTCTTTCGTCTCTGTCCTTACTCCCAGTCACCCGACCCGACGGACCTACGGCGCCACCACCCTCTCGGTCGAAGGGTGAGTGAGGTCTAGAATGAAGACGGAATACTTATACATCATCGACAAGTTTTGTTTTTTCCGACCCCCGCCCCCTGTAGGAACCACCAGGTCACCAATTCTCAGATGGACGGTGACGTCCCCTGTGTCCAAGTTAGGGACCAGACCCTTCTAGGGTGTACGGAGTCCCGCTGAGTTGGGCACGTAGTGTTGATCTCAGGAGTGGGATCTCGGACGTGCGGGGGTCTCGGGTGCTAGGTGTGGTTCTCTTCGGTGACGTCACTCTTCGGGTGCGTGGGATTGGTCTCTTTCGGATCCACGTCGTTGCTTCTGGGTCGTGTCGGTTTTCATTTGTTTGTTTATTTATTTCTAGGTAAATTTTTCATCAAAAAATTTTTCCGTCCCCCCTACTCACCCCTCCCAGTACAAACCGGTCCTACCACGACTATGTACCACTGCTGTAAAGGTAGTTCTTGGGCGACTAGAACTCTTGTTACGTTTTCCGTAGAATCCACTTAAGAAGGTCTTCGACTGAGATCTAATTCTTAGGTTCACATTTAAACAAACCTGTCACTCGGGTCCTCGGGTCCATCCCCTGACTCTTTAACTAAGTTTCTCTCCGTCGTTTATTTCCACAGGGCAGTTAGTTCTGTAGTACACCCGTTAACGTCACGTCGGGAAACCCTCCTGAACATCTCGTGCGGAACGTTACCGGGACTCTGGTCTCTCGACCCTACAATTGTGTAGATAGGGTGTGAGGTCGGGACCCTTCTCCCAACGAGGACCCGAAACTTGCAGGACCGTGAAGATCGGATGTCACCGTTACTTCCCCACGGGCCACTGGTCTCTTTCAGAAGTCCGATTTTTTACAGGTCCGTCCGTCGACTTCTGTCCACACGGGACTTCTCAATTACTGTCAGACGGTGTCACTGTAGTGGTGTGCACTGGGCTAGGTAGGAATTTAGTCCTTCACGTTAATTTAGAGTCGTGTCTACCAATACAACGAGTGCCAAACAGATCATCTTTTCATGTATTTTTCAGTCCCCTTACTTTTCCGTTGTGGTGGTCGTCAAAAGTCTCTCTCAGGGGACGTCCTCCACTCAAGTTTTGACTACAAACCTCCCTCGACCTTACCGGGTGAGACGTGTGGTCGCCCAGAGGGCACAAGAGACACTCGACCCACCCCGAGTCCCAGGGACGTAGTCTCTCGAGGTACCCAACCTTGTGGTCCACTCGGTCCGAAACGACTGTCCCAGTCACTTCTGTGCCTCGTCCTTGTCTACAAGACTCAAACACCCCGTCCTGACGGAGGGGGTCGCATGAGAAGTACAGGGGTATTCCGACTGGAGTCTTCCAAAGAAGTCCTACATCCGTTTTTTGTTACCTTAACAGTTCGACGACTTTGGGATAGTCTGTCTAGCAACCCCTCGTCAGGTGTTTTACAGGTTCCCCACCGACGGTCGGACACAGGGTGGGTCTCTTTGGGACGGGAGGGGTTCCTCCCGTTCTGGATTCTAAGGATAGGTGTGTGACCCTTCCTTTGTTACTCGAGAGGTGGTAGAAGTGATACTAGTAAGAATGATAATAATATTACTAGCACTGTTATATAACCCACTAGTAATATTATTATGTGTCTCCGGCAGTCTCCTACTCTACCGACTTACCGTAGTGACTACGGTACCTGCACTTGAACCCGTTTTAAGCCCTCTACCACTCCCTGACCCTTCGAACCGTACGACGTCACGTACCCAAGCGTCCCAACTGTACTGACTCGCTGACTTGTTGTCGTCGCATATAACCCGTACAGAGGTACGACGGGTAAAAGAGGAAAAGAAGAGTTTTACAGTAGAGTAAATAAGGAATTTTGTTTAGGAACCCCACTCAGGATAACTTTGGGGAGTGGTGGTTACGTCTTTGAAATCGAAACTCTTCCACCCAAGGGACGAGTGTCTGTGGGTCGACACTGTTAAGGTCTTAAGGTCGGGTAACGGATAGTGAAAGTCAGGAGTTTTGGTGGAGGACCAGTACGGTAGGACGGAGTGGGTGCGGGATACGTGAGGGGTGGTCCTTTCATATACGAGGGGTGGACTTTGTGACGGACCTTGTCTCCCTCTTTTAAGTGGGGGAAGGATAAAGGTTTGCTGATACCCAGTCAATTCACTAGGATCCTACTGAAGATGGTCCTCGGTCATGAATGAATAGACTATCATCAAGGAAATCTGGGGACGAGGGGAGACCCCTTCGGTAACAGGTTCCACTGAGTCTCCTGTAACCGTGTAGAACCCTCCTTGGTTGAGGAACGGAGTCCAGTGAAACCCGTTTTCGGTCCAACACATAGTCAAGTAAAAGAAGACTGTTGTCCGGAATAAATAGGGGATTTCGTCCCACAAATGACACTTCTTTGTCCGGTACACTCACCTTTGTCCTTACCGATACACCGGTGTAGTTCGGAATTGTGTGGACGAAGACACCGGACGGAACCGGTCCCTCGGACACGGGCTCCGGTCCCGTCGGGTGTGAGTCCCAATGACGTTCCGACAGAACATAAATCTGGGCAACACTGACTGGATGAAAGGATGAAGGAGAACCAAACAACAACAACAACAAACAAACAAAAAAGGTAAAATTACGGAAAGGATGCTAGAGGTTCGTAGACCTGTCTACTATTACACTAGTAAGGACATAAAAAAATTCTGTGACAAACGTTGTTCCTCTCTGGTTTTATTACGGTTATAGGTGGTTGAAGTTTTATCTATTTCACACCATGCAAGTAAGTCACCAGGTGAGTTTACACCAATTTCAACTGTACAATTGACACACAAAAGTTGTTCCGATTTAGAAATTTTTGTTTACCACGATCCCTCTCTCACACCTCAATCACAGACTACCCCTGTCTCAAAACCCGTTCTAAAATTTTCAGTCCCTTATCTACCACCTCTACCAACGGGTTGTTACACTTACACTATTACGGTAATTTGACATGGGAATTCTTACCGATTTTCCCGATTTAACATACAAGACACATAAAATGGTGTTAAATTTTTTTTTTGTGTGTCCTGAAGGGATAACCATGTCACCTATTCTTAGACGGACGGTCACGTCCCCTGTGTTCAAGTTGAGGACCAGACCCTTCTAGGGTGTACGGAGTCTCGTTACTTTCGGGCACTCGGTGTTGATGACTCGGGTTTACGGATGTCCGACACGAGGTGTCGTTCTCTTTGGTGACGTTACTCTTCGAGTGTGTGACGTTGACTCTCATCGGAGGTAGTAGCGTTGATCTCTTTCGGGCTCGAGCCGTTGTTTCTGGGTCGTGTTGGTTTTTATTTATTTTGTGAAACATTTGTGGCACACACGATATGAATCAGTGAATCAGCACAGACTGAGAAACGCTGGAGTACCTGACATCGGACGCTCCGAGGAGACAGGGACCCTAAGAGGTCCGTCTTTGTGTCCTCACTCAACGGTACGGGAGGACGTCCCTAGAAGGGTCGGGTCCCTAGTTTGGGTCCAGAGGACGTAACGTCCGTCTAAGATATATCAAACTCGGTGGTCCCTTGTGACATTTTGTGACGATATATATAAAATTTGTTTGTTTGTGTTCTAGTAAACATTTATTAGACTCCATTAATACAAAGACTACAAACTTCATGCAGTATTATATTTATTCATGTGTTTATTGTTGTCTACTTGTACAAATGGAGTGGGGAATGGGATTCTTTAGGAAATCCATTTGTTCGTAGAAGATTTCGTGTCTAATGACCCTCAAAACCTCAGGTGCAAGTACTTACAGTCACGGGTGGGGGTCCGACCACCCTTCACCTAGTGTGTCCAGTTCAGGTACCCAGTGTCGGGTCTCCGTCTTATAGCCCAACTGGACCACAGGTTTCCCTCGTACGCCCAATTACTGCCCTCCCTGTCCTCGAGTATGTAGACTGTGGGGACACGGACCGGTCAGGACCCCCAACAGGAGAAGTCTTCGTCCTCTGTGGACTGTGGGTACGTGTCGGGTCCAAGTGCTTTCGTCCCCAGTGAGCCTGTGGGTGAGTTTGAGTGACTGGTGGTGTCCTGTCGTACTCAGGCAAAAGGGCTGAGGCTCCGAAAACACTTTCATCACTCCTTTAGTGGGTCTTTACCGGAGTTCGACCTGAGATCCACGTGTCGGTAGGGCGAACAGTCTTTCTGGAGGAATTCGACCCGAAAAGGGTTTGTCAGGACCCTCGGTTCCCACTTCCAAAGGTCACTGACCGTCCCACTTCTCCAAAGCAGTTCCGGGGGTCCAGAGGTCTAGACACAAACAGGACGGTACTCGACGGGTGAAGTGAGGTCCACGGACCGGGGGACGTAGCGCTCGGGGGTGTAACACTTGACAGACTAGAGACAGTACGACCAGTGGTCGTCGACTCCACTCTTACGTCTGTGTCCATTTGCGTTCGTCCACCCGTAGAGACACACGGCTCTTTTACCCTAAATACCCGTGATCTGGAACTTAAAAGGTACAGTCGCTATAATTATAATAAAACTTAAAAAGGGGGTTAGTAGATTTTTACATTTTTAACGTTGTTCCGTCCTGGGAAGCCCCGGAAGGGCCCTTGTTGGGACGGGGGTGTAGGACCCGGACGGAGAACAAACATCTTTTCGACCAGAGGGTCCGACAGGACTCAGTGGTTCCTCGACCGAGTTCGTGAATTGTTAGTCCTGCTATCTAAGTGTCCTCCGGATCGAGGAGGGGTTTCCTGTGTCTATCGTCATAGGGTCTGTGTAAGGATTTGACAGACCCTCTGTACTATTGGTGGTGGTCTCCTAGTTCTCGATCGACGTACTACCGATCTGACATCGGTACTGTGGCCGACTTATAGGGTCGTCGGGACTTAGACACTGGACGTACTAAGGGTCTTGACTGGAGTTCCTTTGCTCTTGTTTGGCTGGGACCTCAGCTTCTAATTGACGCGAATCTTGTTAGTTCTACTAACGACTCGACGGACACGACAAAACGTGCATCGGGGGTGGTGTGGGGGACTTTGAAGGGCTCAAAAGGAACATTTTGGAGAAAGGGACATTGACTGTTTCCCCTCTGTCAAACCCCTTACGATAAGGTGGTAGTGGGGTCCAACGGTCTAAGGATTTATTTTATAGGAAGAAAAGGGTGGTCAAAAACAGAGATCTTGTAACTGAAATTTTTTGTTTTTGTTTTTTGGAAAAATAAA
The DNA here is from genome assembly GCA_006410555.1 of Capra ibex. NCBI lineage: Eukaryota > Metazoa > Chordata > Mammalia > Artiodactyla > Bovidae > Capra > Capra ibex. Next base: position 36,039,681 of record SJYO01045292.1, read on the forward strand.
ATATAACATCATATCGACTACTTGTTGCAACGCTATCAACATCCTCGTGTCGTCTCACTGAGACGGTGCGTATGTGCACCTAGGTAAGAGGGTGTTTCAGGGGAGGGTAGATCCGACGGTACTTTGTGACTCGTAACTGAAGAGAGAGAGAAAAAAAAAAAAAACGATTAAGTAAAAAATTTTAAATAAACATTGACCTCCTGTTAACGAAAGGTTATAACACAACCGAAGACAGCATGTTGTACTTGGTCGGTATTCGTAACTGAAACCTCACTGCTCACAGGACTCAAGTGAACGTCCAGGTCGGTCGTTGGAGTCGGTACGCATTGGTCCACTTCGGACCAAACAAGGTTCGCAGTGTCCGACGACTGGGGTCGGATCCGTGGGTCTTTCTAGGAACTCGGTTGGGATGCTCTACGGAGGTACTCCCGTACCCTCCTTGTCGCCCTTCCTCTCTTTCCTCCTTCTTCTTCCTTCTCCCCGTCCAAGAGGGACACCTGTGACGGGTCGGGGGACCAGTCCGACCCGTAAAGTGACAGGTGAGTCAATGTCGTCGACTTTGCCTTCGTAGTCGAGGTTATCGCTGTGAAGGGGGTCGAGGACATCCCCGTAGAGTAAGCAGGAGTGTTAGTGACTCCGGTGACGAGAAATAGGACAGTAACCCTCCTCTTTTACCCCGTACCTGTGGTCTTCCTTCGACGGGTCTTCCTGTGGCCCCACCCGAGTCGTCGGTCGTGCCCGTAGAACAGAGTCGGAGCCACGGGGGTCGGGTCACTTGGACTCACGACCGGGGTCCCCATGTGTACTGTGGAGGGAGAGTGGGAGAGTAGGGGCGGGAAGGAGCATGTAGTGAAGACGGGAACCGGAAGACTGGGGTTGTGTCCTCGTGTCCCAAAGGGTGGGACTTTGTGGTCCCTTCGGGAGGGCCCTTGTCAGACTGGAGTAAAGGGGGACGTCGCGACGGTACGAAGACACTTTCAGTTCGTGACCACAAGAGTCAGTGTCTCAATGTCCACCTTCTGTTCGGCGCACTGGTCATTCAATTCAAATACATCTTGGTCCGGTTAGACCCGGTTGTCACTACTATTGGTTGTCCTGTGTCCGAGAGAGTAAACTCCTAGCTTCTCTTACCGGTCTCGCGTAGAAAGAGACCTTCCGTAGTGGTACGTGCACCCTTAACACGACCAGACTTGACACTACAACCTCTTCTGAGAACTCTCAGGGAACCTGACGTTCTAGTTTGATCAGTTAGGATTTCCTTTAGTTGAGACTTATAAGTAACCTTCCTGACTAGGACTTCGACTTCGAGGTTATGAAACTGACGGACTTCACTTCTCGGCTGAGTAACCTTTTCTGGGACTACGACCCTTTCTGACTTTCGTCCTCCTCTTCCACTGCTGTCTCCTACTCTACCAACCTACCGTAGTGGCTGAGTTACCTGTACTCAAACTTATTTGAGACCCTGAACCGCTACCTGTCCCTCCGGACCGTACGACGTCAGGTACCCCAGCGTCTCAGTCTGTACTGACTCACTGACTTGACTTGGCTTGACTTAGAAGATAAAACAGTTTGAACCGAACCTGGTAAATCTTATACACAGTAGCAAATGTCGAGAGTTTTTTTATTCTAAACATACAAAGGACCTTAACAAGTCCCACTTCGTTCTCGACTCACTGGGTTTCCGTATTTGACGAGTACAGAACCCCCGGGTCCTTCCCTTCCGCCGACTTGATAGTGTAGTGTTTCTTTCAGTGTACAGGAGGGGAAGTAACTGGGGAGGGTGGAGCTAGTCGAGGTTTCGGTAGGTAGGGACTGGGCGGGTTAAAGGACAGGGAGTCAGGGTCGGGTTTGGTGGTAGGTCGGTCTGAAGACATCTTAGAAGGGGACCCCGAAGTACAGGGACGACGAGGGGATGTCCGAGGTGGGGCTCTGGTCTTGGGTGTAGACGGGTACCCTAGGTCGACTCTACCGGGGTTCTCTCCCTCCTACTCCTGACTCAAGAGACTTCCGGATACCAGTGACGACTGTACTCGACCATCTGACAGGGGGACCCGTCGCCCGGGGAGTCACCAGTCAGAATCCAGTACCCCTCTAAGGGTGTCGGGGACAAGAGGTACGAAAGGAACTAGACACGGGTGTCAGGGGACGTGGTGGGGACGGGGCCAGTGTCCCCGTCTTGGTCTGACGTCGTCTGGTGGCAGTCTGTGTTGTAGAACAGACATACCCCGGGGTCGTGGGACGGACTCAGTATTAGTTTACTTTTCGACACCTTGAACATTGTTTCTTGAAGATTTTATTCTATATAACCTGGAGGGAGTACTTGATCATCAACTCTGTGCTACGAAGGTCACACCCCCCGTGGTACCCAAACTAGGCATCTACCCCTTGATCTTAGGGTATACGGTTCGTCGTATCAGTTTTTTATTCATCACCTATCGTGGTCTCCGGACCGACGAGTCCGAGGACGTAGTGTCTTAGCGGTCAATAGACCGCGGGACCCCTCCCCGGTCCCGAGCCGGACACCGGGTCGTCGGTGCCGCACACGTCGTCGACCCGAGATAGCACCGACGGAGAGTCGAACTTCCCGGTGAACTAAAAAGTATTTCCTGAGATCCGTCCCACCCAGGAAACTTGGTAGTGAGTGGTGACCTCGAACCGGTCCTGGGAAGTTGGGGTGCGGGGACGGACGACGAAGAGGAAGTGGGTCTCCGTCGAAACTGACGACAACCGTCTTAGTCAGGGTCCCAGTCCTGGAACTTGAACCAGACCTTAAACCCCGAGGTGGAGAACCGTCTCCTGGTACCCTCACCGGAAACCAGGTGGGAGCCCCGGAAGACGGGGACACAAAAATCCTCCTTGACGACTGAGACGTTGTCGGGAAGAGGGTGACTGTCGCCGGGCACACGGTCGCTGTAACCGTGTCGGCCAGTGCAAATGGTGTTCACTATTCGTCGCAGAAGGGGTCAATCGCGGTTACGAAAGTCTTCACAAAAGAGAGATGTCAAACGTAAAGTTTCTCAAAATAAAAGAGTCGAGGAACTTGGTCACCTAAGAGTCACTACCAGTCGGGAAGAATACAACCTCTTCCTCTGTGTCGGTCGGAGTCCAGGGTTGGTGTGACGATCTTGTGCCAAGACCAAAAGTCATTTAGAGGAACTCGGACCTTTGTCTCTTCAGAGCGTGGTAGTCGGTATAAAGATTGCACTGGACACACACACACAGACACACACACACATTGGTAGGGAGGGTATCCTGAGTCCCCAGAGTTCGATATTTTGGATAACAAATCAGTTCTGGGGTCTAGTTGTACAGGACAGTAGTCACGAACTCACCAGCTGGACTCGGGACCCTTTAGACCTCAGGTCTCCGACTACGAGGGAGGTCAGGATCGACCAATTCGTTCTCGGCTAAGGACCCGGGTCAAGGAGGAGCCTCCCGTACTTACACTGGGGCCGAACCACCCAACACCCACGGGTCACTTCCAAGTCTAAGGTTCCTTAACTTACGTGGGTCTTGGGGTCGTTCACGTTCCGGTCGTGAGACCTAAGTCCGGGGCTCATGGGGACCTGACCGACTTCTCGGAGTATGTCGAAACAGGTCTGAGGGTCGTTCACTGTATTACCAGAACCCTTTCACAGGGAAAAGTGACTTCGGACACCCGGTAACGTACGATTTAGTGAAGTCATCGTAGGTTCAGAAACACTGGGATGTCTGACATAGGGCGGTCCGAGAAGACAGGTACCCTAAGAGGTCCGTTCTTAGGACCTCACCAAACGTACGGGAGAAGGTCCCCCAGAAGGGTTGGGCCTCTAGGTAGGTCGAGACGAAGTAGGGTAGGGACAGACTCGTCGAAGGTGTGTCTTGCAAGTCCGAGGGACGTTACTGGGTTCCTCCGTCACTCCCCCCACTACTACAGGACTGAGTTTTGGCAGGTGTCACCCGTTGTCCCCACCAACACCACGGGACACGGGACGACGGAGGTAGACCCAGGACAGTTGGAGTCCTACCAGGTGGGACCTCGTTATGTAGACCAAACGATATGAATTTTGGAGGGGTTTGGTGTACCTCTCAAGGTCGTTTGTCGTCTTGGACGTCTTCTTGATTAGGGTCCGTGTGCCGAGGGTGTATCGGAGGTACGAATACCGCTCCCTCACTCCCCATACGGGACAGAAGTCACGTGGAGACCCGTCACTTCACCTTAGACCTGTGGAATGTCACCGGGGGTCTCGGGTACTGTGGAGGGTGACACTGACCGGAGACGGGGACCTTACTTGCGTTCACTCTAGACGGGTCTTACACCGGTGTGGGCTTCAGGTGCCGCGAGTCTATAGTCGTGTGCCACGGCCGTCAGGGACCCATCACCAGAGGAAAATTTTTAGGTAACGTCTCTTGAACATACGAAAACATCCTTTTAATCCTTGAGTTCTCTTCACTTTGGTTTCTAAGAGTTTACTAGATACTAAGGTGAAATGTGTCACAAAACACATGCAAAACTACAGAAGAGAGACTATACATAATATATCTACATATAATAGGGTATGCATCGTGTGTAGAGAGAGACGAGAGACAAGTCAACACAAGTTGAGAAACACTGGGGTACCTGACATCGGATGTCCGAGGAGACAGGTACCCTAAAGGGTCCGTTCTTGTGACCTCACCCAACGGTAAAGGAGGAGGTCCCTCAGAAGGGATAGGTCCCTAGTTTGTGCACAAAAGACGTAACCGTCCACCCAAGAAATGGTGGCTCGGTGGACCCTGCGGACATAATATGTACACACACAATCAACGAGTCAGTGCGGACTGAGAAAGGTTAGGGTGCCGGACATCGGGTGGTCCGAGGAGACAGGTATCTTGAAAGGTCCGTTCTTATGACCCCACTCGACGACAAGGTAAGAGGTCCCCTAGAAGGACTGGACCCTAAACTTGGGACCACAGGACATAATCGTTCGTAGAAATGGTAGACTCGATGGTCCCTTCGGTCATAATATGTGTACAGGTGTATATTAAAAACAAGTTTTTGTTCAAACAAAGTATTAGAAAGAGTGGACAATTAAATAGTAAAATTTAGTCATGGACTTATATAATGTTTTCTTAGTTTGTTACACTTTTGTCTAAGGGAGGTGGTGGTAGTGGGAGGGATGGAGGTGGTGTTGGGGGACTGGGGGGGGTTTGGGGGTGAAGTCGGGACATCGGGTTCGAGGACAGACCGCTGTTGCGACGGTACTTGTAGAAGGTAGAGGTTACACGTAGACAAAGAGATTTCACTGTACTTCGTCACCTTAGCGACTCGGTTTTAGACGCGAATGAGAAATAGAATTATTTATGTAGTTTAACAAGAGCTTTCTCGACATGTCTGAACAAGAGGGGTTTAGTCTTGTCGACAAAAGGGTGTAGACGATTGTAAACTTTGGTAGCGTGTAGAATGACAAACGGTCGGGTTATCCACTTTTGATAATAGAGTGTCAACAAAATCAAACCTAAAGGGACTTATCACGACTACAAATGTAACCGACCACTCGAAGGAGACTTGTTGGGTCAGTATAGGACCGGGGACACAACAATCGGAAAACTTTACTAAAATCTTGAAGAATTTACTGTAAAAAGAGGGTCAAAAAAGTATACAAAATTTTGAAACGAATACTACGGAAAATAGTATCTTTAATAAAAATACAGGGGGTTCGAAAGTTAAAAGATATTATTGAAACACTTAAAACGAAATAACGTACTTATAATATGTACCTATAACGTATACTCATAATAATACTTATACTGTACTCACAATATACGTATGGTCGTTGTTCAACCAAGAATACAAATGAAGAAAGAGTTTTTACGTAAAGTGTCTATCATTTCTTTTCCTCAGATTAAAATTGGTTTATAGGTTCTTAATATTGACCTGGGTTCACAGTGATGACTTATATAGTTGTAAGGGTGTATAACCTTTCGACGAAGGGGTATGTCTAGTGACCGTGGTGAAACACGTACACGACTTTGGTGTAAGACAACCGACACAAAAGAACTCACTGTGGAAGTAAGAAGTAAACAACTCAGGTGACGGACAGACGTCGAGACTGAGTAGTAGACATATAAACTTTTAGGAAAGGCCGACGAGACTCTTCCCCATTTCGATGAGCCCCAGTGTCACCCAATCTGTCCGTTCGTCATTTAAGTCTACCGAGGAAGACAGAAGCACCCGGTTTCCCGAAGAAAACCGGTGGACCCTGTCGGAAGATCTGGTAGTTTCTACAGGTTTTCACGTATCTTACGGTACAGACCGAAAAGCACCGGTACGGATTCAGTAGACCGGTCACTTACTGGATCCCCGTAGCACCCACGGGTGGGTCCCGTGGACCCACAGAGGTGCCATACACGTCCCACAATCTCCGTAGTCAAAGTACAGTGGCTACGACATAAACTTAAAGATTGTCAAAAACATAAACGATCATTTCACACGGGTCCCCTTATCGATGACTAGTTTACCTTCCCCGTGTATGACTGACGTCCTCTCGATGCTCCAGGTCCACCTTGAAACACTCCTACATGTCTCTTACCGAGGTAATTACCCTGTACAAAACTCCTGAGCTTCGCTCTCTTTGTATTAGACTCTAGTATTTTTAGTAGTGACTCCTTAACGACAAATACTGAGGTAAGACTTACCCATCTGTCACCGTTCTAAGAATATCGACCAGATAAACAAAGAACGATGTAAAGTAAGAGACGTTGTCGTCTGTGATGCAACCGTTTCCTCAGAACAGAACAAAAAGTGGCATTTGTCCAATAGATGGTAAAACGAGACGTACGTCCGTCCGATTCAGCTAAGTCAGTAAAGACTGAGAAACACCACGATACCTGACATCGGGTGGTCCGAGGAGACAGGTACCCTAAGAGGTCCGTTATCATGACCTCACCCAACAGTACGGGAGAAGGTCCCCTAGAAGGACTGGGTCTCTAGTTTGGGTGCAGAGGACGCCGAAGACATAACATCCACCTAAGAAATGACGACTCGGTGACCCCTTCGGGTTGTTAAACGATTTATGTCAGACAAAACTTTCAGGGTTCCTTACAACGAGAAGCCTCCAGAATAGGGTATTTTAGCGCATATACCACAAACCTACTTCACTAACTGGACATTGACCCTTATTTCACATTATCCAGTCAATTGTCTTAGTTGTGGTGAATTCAGAGTTCTGATTTCTGATTTTTCTACCCGGTTTAGTTGGACTGTTACAATATGTCTTTGAGACGTCACCTACCCCCTCTAGGAGTTCATCGTCGTTCACATGAACCACTTTTCTTTTACGCGACAACCCCTCCTCACCCCATCTTCAAAGAGACGTGGCGGAGACCCTCGAAATCGTAGACAGAAAGCCCTGTTGTTCCGGAGTACTTCCCTTCCAGACTTTTATTGGAATGTGGTGCTTCCACTGGAATTAAAGTACACCCACTGTTCTCTTTCGATGTTCCTTCCGACCCTAGACTCTCGTCTACCGTCCTGCTTCCAAGAAAAAGAAATCCCGTTTCGATTAAATCAGAATTGTCAACACTAAAGGATTTTTCCTTTATATATATGGGGAGGGAGGGAACAAGGGACTACAGAGAGAGAGAGAAGGTAGGTTCCCGAAGGAACAGCCGGGTGGTCGGACCCCAGGAGTCTCTTACCCGAGTACCTGGAGGGGACAGTGGACAGACTCCCCCACCATGCACGTCCTCTTCGGTGACCCCCCGGGAAGGTTCCGGCGTATGTCCAGAGGACCCACTACGAGCCTCGGAGACTGTGGCCCAGGTCCTTCGAGGGAGGGAAGGTTCCTTCGTTACCTTCCTGAGTGGGAGGGTCATGGTGTCCTTTCCGTCGGGCCTCGCCACTGGTCCGAGTTTCCGTCTACAGCGTCCTTCCTTCAGAAGTAGGTTACACTGGGGTGTCCAGACGCCAGATTGTCCAGTAGACGTCTTTCACGACTCACACACCCAAGTACAGAGTCCCGCCGACACTCTTTAGTGGTGCGTACATCTTTCCCGTTCTTATTGTCCTTGGTAAGAGCCTCAGGACTCCGGTGTGAGCGAGGATATGGAGGAGACTCCGAGGTCCCTCCCAGGAAGGACGGAGAAGGTCGAAGACGGGGTCACCAGGACCCGACCACCGTAACGGTGAGGTCGAAGACGGGGAGGAGGGTGGAGGAAGAAGAGAGACGTGTGGACGAAGACACAGAGAAGAATCGTCCTGTGGTCGGTGTGACCTAAGTCCCGGACGGGAGGAGTCCTACGGGAGAGGACTGCTTAATGTGTCGTCAGTCACCACTGAGACTCTACACTGGGAGATGAAACCTGTGTCAGTCTCCCTTGCACTGATCTCTCCCCACGACGGTCGGGGTCTGTCGGGTCTCGAGCCGTCGTGTGTTCCAGTGTGTCCAGTGTGTTCCTTGGTAGCGAGAGTCGTCTTCCACTGACTCTAACAACAGCGAGGCAGAGAGCCAGCACAGGTTGATAGACTCTGGGGTACCTGACGTCGTGTAGTCTGAACGGGACAGGTTCTACAGGCGGGAGTTTCATTTTGTCACGCCTGGGTCCCAGACTGGGGTGGAAGATTGAGGTCCGGGTGGTGAACTGTTGACGGACTGGAACAGTCGAGAGAAGGAGAGGAGATTTGGACGAAGGAGTGGAACTTTATCTCTGCGGTGAGTAGTGCGTATCCCTCGACACCCGTGTCCCCTCACGAGGCGGGTACGACTGACTGGTAGGAGAGGTCCGGGTCGTGCCCCTTCCCTACACATACCTTGCGGACCCTCGGACACAGGAGTGCCTCCAGTGAGACGTAGACGGTAATCATTGGTGAACCCTTTCACTTAAACTCTTGAGTCCGGACCTTCCGAATAAGGTCCAGGAAGGGTGGACGAGGAAGTTTCTCGAGTGACAGGTGGGGGCTGGGGGTCGATCAGGGAACACCATGAGTAGTGGCTACCCTGGGCCTTCCGTAACGACTGGACCCCCGTGATTGAAGGGCCTGTACCACTGTCTATAGACAGGGTCACTTTCCCCCGCCGTTACATTCTCCTGTACCCGGGCCGGGGAAGGCAAAGGAGGTCTGGACGGGAGGGACGACCGGTCTCGTGTCGCCTGTGGTGTGGGCGGGGTCCCTTCTCCGAGTAAAGGTGTGACCTGAGACTCTGTGCGGGAAGAGGTGAGAGGTGTTCCGTTCCCAGGATCGTAGTCAGGTTCCTTTACGATCACAGAGGAAGGGTAGTCGTTTTTACTTTCAGGATCGCGAATTCTCCCGTCCTTTGGGTGTGTCGATGGATTCACTTGTCGTCAGGGTACCCCTGTCGGAAAGAGCACAGGTACACCGGTGGTAGTCGTCGACGTTAGTGCACCTCGAGTGCCAAAGATTTTACAAATCGTTCCTGAAGGGTCCACCAGGTCACCAATTCTGTCCGAACTAGGGACCAGCTCCTTGATTCTAGAAGGTACGACGTCCCTCGTCGGTTTTTTTAAAAAAAAAAAAAGGTTTTTTTCCTATGAATCGTCTGTCGTACGAGGAGAAGGTGGGCGGAGGGGGGGTGGGGCCAAGAGTGTCTCGGGACACCGGGATTTATCCGGTGTAAAAGTGGAGACTGAATGCCTACCTTTTAGACTCCAAGCCTCGTTGACGGGTCTCTCCGAGGTAACTCACAGTCTCGGGCCTGAGTCTAGGTCGGACATTAGGTCCGAACCGTGGGGGTCGACCGGGTCCGATGGATTCCTCGTCCCCCAAACCAGACTTCGCCTGTGTCGGGAAGAAGGGACGTCTTCGCTGGGAGGTCGTACGAGGCAAGTGTCCGAGGGTGTCGAAGAGAACATACAGTCGTGTATATAAACGTGTACTCCTGGTCCCCTGTCACACCGGTTCACCTCTCTCGACCCCTGAACCTAGTTTTGTCTGGGCCTACACTCAGACTAGAGACGACCCGATACCCGGATACCCAGGCTAGTAGCAGCACACCACCCTCATCACTGTGGACGGGTCGTGACACCACGTCCCTATTCCGATACCGGGTCACGGTAGGGAGAGCCGCCCGTCGGTGGGACAGTGGGGTAGTCTCTAACAGAAGTCTACTCTTTCTTGATGTAGGAGTCACTGTGTCTCCAACCGGCCTCAATTCGGTTGAGAGGGAAACATTCTTCGGAGTCCCGGACTAGCTACTATTTAGGTTCTACGGTCCACTACTCTAGGATGGGTCGGACTGAGAAGAAGAGTCAGGCCTCCAGGGCGAATCCAGCTCTCTCGCCTCGACCCTCTCGGGTCTACCTAGAGGCGGTCGGTCAGGCAGAAAGTCGTCGACGGGACAGCCGTGTTAACTCACAGTGGTCTCGGGACCGAACAGAACCGAGGGCACTTCGGTAATAACGAAAGCTATGTACCTTTCAAGTGAACGTTCGTGTCGTAAAAACTGTCGAACACTAAACGTGACCCTTCACTGAGTTGAAGGAGGTTCTGGTTCCGTCAGTGTCGTGATTCACTGTTGAGTTAGACGGCCCTCACCCCGTCGTCGGTCGACGTGGTATTGGTGTGTGAGCACTTTGTTTGGGAGAGTAGACCGAGTCTGTACCGGTGTCCTGTCCCTAAACATCTGGGTCTCTCACGAGTGTGGTAAGTTCTCCGACTGTGCACCCGACCTGTGTCTGGGTGTGGTTTTCGGGGACGTGTACGTCCCCCTTTGGTTATTTCCAAATGTACTTTTGGTCCCAAAACGTCGTAGTCGATGAGGTGGTGGAGAGACTTTCGATCTTGTCTTTAGTTGTGGAAGAGTTAAGAAAAAAAAATTATAAAAAAAAATAAAAATGAAATAAAATGAAATGTTATGACATAACCAAAACGGTATGTAACTGTACTTAGGTGGTTCCCACATATGTTCGAGGGTTAGGACTTAGGGGGGAGGGTGGAGGGTGGGGTATAGTAGAGAGACCTAGTAGGGGTACGTGGTCGGGGTTCGTAGGACGTAGGACATAACTTGTATCTGACCGTGAAGCAAAGAATGTCCTATCATATATACAAAGTTACGGTAAGAGGGTTTAGTAGGGTGGGAGAGGGAGAGGGAGTCTCAGGTTTTCAGGATGTGTAGACACAGAGAAAACGACAGAGCGTATGTCCCAGTAGTAATGGTAGAAAGATTTAAGGCATATATACACAATCATATGACATAACCACAAAAAGAAAGACCGAATGAAGTGAGACATATTATCCGAGGTCAAAGTANCGACTCATTATGAGGTAACACATATACATGGTTATACATGGTGTCGAAAGAATAGGTAAGTAGACGACTACCTGTAGATCCAACAAAGGTACAGGACCGATAATATTTGTCACGACGTCACTTGTACACAGAGAAAGTTAAGACCAAAGGAGCCACACATACGGGTCTTCACCCTAACGACCCAGTATTCCGTCGAGATAAAAGTTCAAAAATTCCTTAGAGGTGTGACAAGAGGTATCACCGACATGATCAAACGTAAGGGTGGTTGTAACGTTCTCCCAAGGGAAAAGAGGTGTGGGAGAGGTCGTAAATAACGAACATCTGAAAACCTAGCGTCGGTAAGACTGACCACACTTCACCATGGAGTAACACCAAAACTAAACGTAAAGAGATTATTACTCACTACAACTCGTAGAAAAGTACACAAACAATCGGTAG